>NW_004624735.1:36635238-36700466 GCF_000247695.1 Heterocephalus glaber
GAGTTAGTTTCATTAATTTGTCTTCCAAGGTACTTCTTAGAAGTTGTCAAATTTATTTCAAAACAGATTTTTGAAATATGCTTTCTATATCCTTTTAAATTCTGTAAAATCTGTGCTAATGTCTCCTAGATCTTGATATTGTAATTAAAAAATGTATAATTGATATTGTGTAACAGGAAGAAAAGGTCTAAAGGTGCAGGGGAAGTGGGAGGGGTAGGAGAAAGGAAAAAATTGAAAAGAAAAAATAAGAGAAAATAAAAAAAATGGAAACAAAGTCTTTGCAAATAGGGAAGGGTGGAGGGCTGAAGGGAGGGCAAGGGAAGGGGGGAAAAAAAAGAACCAAGATACTCACATAAAGGTACAGGATCTCAATGATGTATGTAACTGTATTTTATTCCTAAAATGTACCAATAAACTTAATGGAAAAAAAAATCTTCCTAACCTGTCATCGTGCTACTCCCCTATCAAAAATATTTTACCTCAAGATACCACAAATGATTTCCACCTAATTTTCAAAGCCATCTATCAGATAGTCTACAAATATGTACCATTTCCAAAAGCTGAGAGTGATATACTTTAAGTCCATTTGCTTTTGTTTATAACTTTTAAGTAGCACATTTTATTTCTCTTCCTTTTTCTTACCTGCCACTCTATTATTTGAATTTTTTTTTAAGAACAGAGTGATCACAACACATTGTTCCATCTTTGGTAACACTTAATAGTTTCTTTTCCAAATAAGTTTTTTCAATATGGGTCTAACCTAATCCAATAAGTGAATTAAAATGTCAAGGTTTCCCTAGATAAAAATCTTCAGGTTTAAATGACAGAAAGTAGATACATAATAACATTAACACCCTACAGTTTGCTGTGTACCTGTTAACTGTGAGGCAGAGCTGGTTTTTAGAAGGGAAAGAGAGGGGCTGCACATGTATGAGCCTTGCTCTCAGACAGCTTCCTCTTAAAAGAGAAGTGAATGAAGAGATGACCACCAGACAAGATAGGTATGGTACATCACACTCTGGGAAAGAAAGCAAAGGTGAAACAGAAAGGAAAGAAAAATGAGTGCTTCAGGAAGTACAACCTGACTTTCTTTAAGCCAGTCCCTCATGTCTATGTGATTTATTTTTTAAGAATGTTGGAATAGAGCTGGGGATTTAGCTCAGTGACATAGCACCTGCCTCCCAAGAGCAAGGTCCTGAGTTTGATCCCTGGTACAAAAAAAAAAAAAAAAGAATGTTGGAATAAATATTGCCAGAATTCTATGAAATATTTGAGAAAATGCACAGAGCTTATACCTTCCCTTACATGTTTCATTTTCATGAATAATAAAAAATGTAATAAAAAACGGCATTTGCACTATCATGCTATGCAACATGCCTTCATCCTATGGGGGAGAATGAGAAATCACAGGGACAAAAATCAGTTTCTTAATGTAAGTAATTTCACCCTTAACAGATCATACAGTGATAGCTCATGCAAGAGTTATGAGAAAAAGGAGCATACCACAAAGGCTACAGTATTTTCAAGTAATTTAAATAGTTGTTCTAAAATGGAAATCACATAAATATTAGACGTGTGCTATTCTTGGCAAAGTCTCTGCAGACCATATTGCCAACAGGAATGAATTTTAATGTCTAGCTTATAACCTTTGAGGTGCTTGAAAATCTAACACAGTTGTAGTTAAAATGTAGTACTATTATAGCATCAATGCAATTAAGAATTCTTCAGGGTATATTCCCTGCTGGAAAGCAAGTTTGCCTCACATTGGGAAACTAAACTAAATCTGATCATTTAAGATGGAATGTGTCTGATTTACTGATGTGTAAATGTTACCAAAGTATTTGGCCCCCAAATATTGAATCACATTACTAAACAATTCAGTCTCTCCATGGGATGAATGTGAATATCAACATAAAAACTGACATTTATGCTGGTTTACAGTTTTTCCCATTTTTATGGACACAGTCATGTCTTTTTAAATTACTTGGGTCTCTAAAACAGTGTTAGGAAAACATTACAAACTCAAAAATCCAGGTGCCAATAGAAGCGTTAGGTCACAGGATAACTGCTAAGCTGCTATCTACAGACTTACTTTCCACGTTCAAATATGTTGCAGTGAACTCCCTCAGTAGCACCTCCATTAAAAATATGGTTTGCTTATTAGTAGAGGAGCAGTTCTTGGTATCTTGAAGAGTTTAAAGAATTAGTCACAACCACTCTTAGCCTTCACCAAGATAGAATACTATTTCTCATCAACGTTAGACAACAGGAAATGGCATTTAAATCCATACCACAAAAGTATTTTACTTTTTCAGAGAACACAAAATCAAGGTTTTATGTAGAATTAAAACTAATCTAATATCTTAGGCCAAGGGCTGATCATGCATGGAGGAACCACACAGATATATTTTTGAAATTTGGGATTTCAATTTCTTGTATATTCTTGAAATCCCAAATTCCCATAAGTCAGGTTATTCCTTTGTTAAAAGAGTATGCCTTCAAAATATCTTTCTTTTTTAAAATCTCTCTTAAAAGAAAAATCTTATTTTCTTGATGAGTCTTTTTTCTATGAATTAACATTTTAAATATTTATTTTCTTTTCAGTTACTACCTTACAAGATAGAATGACAGTAAGACAATGACTACGAAATTTGTGAATCTTGGGATTATAAAGGAAGAAGGAATGGACTGGAACATAGTATGGGGCCAGGCCAAGGAAAGAGGAATAGAAGATCAGGGTATGACAGTTGACAGTGTAAGGTCTGAATGCAAGGGATTTTGCAAAAAGTAGATCTACTGGAAGATGCGGTATAATACAAAACAAATATACATAAATTTTAATATCTCTGCTAGAATCTCAGTGAAGCCTTAAAAAGGTGGCAGGTGAAGAATGTATATAGAGTATTAGCTATATATTGATAAAGTAGCAAAAATGTCCCAGTTAAAGTACTTAGCATTGTTCCTGGGATCTAGTATTGGGAGAGTCAACTTGCCATATCCTGGAACTCTACATTAATGTGCCAAAAAAGGAATGATCTGAATGGCTACAATCGGGAATATTCACAGAGTTGTATTTGCAGCAAGCAACCTTGAAGAATGAATGTGTGTTTCCTTCTGAGACTAGGAGCATACTTGTTTACTGATTCTTACAAAATGTTGAACTTTCCAAATGAGAAGTTTTTTGGCTTCTGTGTCCACAATATTCATCTAGATCCTGTCACAACTGCAACTCTGAGACTGGGGACTCAAGGAGGAGTGACACACATGCTATTGCTCCTGATGTGTGCTACAGCATTAGTAATAAAAAGACCTTTGTCTCTGACTCGGGAGCTGAGTGTTTTCTCAGCATTCAGAAAATTAATTTATTACCTAACAATTGGGGATAAAAGTCAGACATGACAACTAGATATCACTCAACAAAAGCAGCCATCAGTATTAATAAAAAGTACGCATTTCAACAATTCTACTAGAAGAAGACAATTGGGCATGCATTCCAAGACTTGCAATCAAGCATGAAGAGTTTTGGTAGAATCATTACATTTTAGTACATAGTGCAATTGACTCAAATAAATAAGGACTAAAATCAATCTTTTTGCTAATCGGTCTAAAAGGTAAACAGGATTGTGTTTAGAGTTTGCTTCATACATAGTTATAATTCAAAACTCTATTCTAAACTTTTCCTTCCTTAATTAGTGTAAGTAGGATTTCTTACCATTCTTAGAAGTAATGTCAACAGAAACAAACACTAACTTGGCCTCCAGGACTGTTCAAAACATATTATAAATATTAATAATTCATCATAGAGCAATTTTATGAGATAGGTACTCATGAATATCCTTTTCTGTTACACATACAGAAACAGAAGTAAATAACTTGCTATAAGCCCCCAGCTGAAAAGTGATAGAGCAAGAATTCCAACAGGTAGCCAGTCTCCAAAGACCGTATTCTCAATCTTAATTCATTAGTCTTTTAAAAGGTTCATGATAGACTATAAGGAAAATTAGCATTTAACCCATCTTGTTAGACATTTCTGCAAAATTATCTCACATAATACTGCAGAGAAAGAAAGGCCTTTCTTTTTTACTTAGTAATACTAGATTGAACCTCTTCATTACACTTGGAGACCATTTTCACACCAAAAGTATAAACAAAAAGTAGAAAGATATGAAAAACAATGTACATTAAGTTTACTGTGAAAAGAACACTTGTGTATAACATGAGAGCTGAGACCAGCTGATAGAACATGGGCTTGATTGACCAAAGCAGGGGAGGTTCATCTCAGATGGTTCAAATTTTTCACGATTCTCCATATGGCTTCAAATGGCCCTAAAAGCAGTGTATGGATCATAGGGTCACAGACAAATTTTAGCATATGGGTGAATTTGCCAATATGGAATTTATTAATAATGAGATTTGGCTGTATAAGTAAGCCATTTAAATTAAGTAACAAATTTCATGACATCTTCCACTTAATTATATCAAACCTGGTGAATTTTGAGTTTTTGACATCTGAACAAAAAGTGTAATAAATACACAAAAACATTTTGGAAATTTTACATCCTGAGAGCCCTCTTAAGCTCACAGTTTTAAAAATAGTGCTGCACCTATCTTAGGCTTCTCTGATCTACTAAGCCACAGCACACATTCTCAGGATAATGACCATCTTAATTGGAAGGGGCAACTGTAGCACATTATCTCAGATATCATTGGAATTACCAATAAAGAGTAAAATATCTCAATTATGTCTATCTGCCTGTAGCAGAGATATAAATAGACTCTTCTGTAAATGCTGTTTTTTATACTAACTATGGTTCTCACCTTCGGATCTACAATATTTCCCTGAGCCAAAATTCCCAAGTGACCATGGAGTTGACATTTTTCACAATTGCACTAAACATATTTCTGAGACATTATATACTAATGCTGTGTACTGCAGTGTAGCATAAAAGGAATTACACTTGTGCCTCAGTGTTGTGTGCTATATTTTTATTTGTGCTGAGCTGCCAATGTGACTACATATCTAGAAGTTACAGACCAAATCAGATGCAAAATTATCAGTTTTAGCTTCCAATTAAGTCTGCTTTTTATGCTTAATGAGGGCTACTGATCATCCTTCTTCTCACCAGGCTTGTGCATGCTCTCATGGTCATCATCATGGCATATCAAGGATGCTGATAACTATTCATGAGAATAAATTTGTGAAGTGAAGCATTGATCTTGAGCTAGTAAAACATGTATTAGTAGGAGAGGAAGAAAGACTTTAGCATTGTAGATTATCTGCCTTCACTGCTGATTCTAACAGATATATATGTGTGTGTGTATATATATATATATATTTTTTTTTTTTGAGACAGACTTTTGCTGTGCGGCTCAAATTGGCCTCAAAATTGCATCCATTCTCCTGCATCAGCTTCTTGAGTGCTGGAATTACAGGCATGCATCATGTCTAGCAGGAGGAAGATTCTGAAAGCAACTTGCAACACAAATGAAAGCTATCTTTGCCCAAAGGCTTTTTATAAGGCAAACTGAAAACAAATTACCAAACTGATTTCTCCTCTGGCTCTCTCTCACATAGCCTCATACTACACACACCCTCTGACTTGGATACACTGCAGTTCCACTCACTTCAGTGGTCCTGCCATCCCTGGGCACTTGCACAGGATCTGCTTTGTATCTCAAAGCTTTTTTTATTTTCCACATTTTAGCTGGATACATCTTCTATCTCTGCAGTCCTAGTTCCTATACCATTTCCTTGCAAAAGACATCCGGACACTTCCACAGATTTCCTCTCCGCTGTTCTCCAGCCTCCCATGCTCCATATGTTGTAGCACCCTTCATATCATGCTGTCATCATTTGTCTGCAATTCTGTCAGTCCATGTTGCCTGCAGAGTGTGAGAGTTTTGAGGTCTTGCAAAACTGTGTATGGCCCATCATATTAACCTCTGTGCACAGTCCCTAGTACAATGAGGAATTAAGAAATATCTGTTGCATGAAAGATCGAATAAATGAAGGGGTGAAGTTTCAATTATTCTTACAGGAAGAACCATTGGTCCCATTATTATAAACAGATTAGTTAGGTAGAAATATTATAGGCAGTCAGACAGGGCTAGGTCCTCTAGAGAGTCAGAACAAAGATGAAACACACCACAGCTGCAACAGGAAACACATCAACTGAAAACCAGGCCTCAAGATAAAGACAAGATGACCAGACCTACATACTTCCTCAAAGAATTAACACTGGGCCTAATGAAGTCTAGAGAGACATCAACCACCCTGGTGGATGACCAGAGGCCTCTGGACCCAGCACTTCCTAGGAGAATCTTTGTTCTTTCCGTCCACACTTATTACATGACTTGTTTCCCAATTGGACCACTATCACCTAAGTGACTAACTTTATTGGATGTTCATGGTTGTGACCCACCTTGGACCCACGTGGGTTTCACCCTATAACTCCCCTGTAAAATGGGGTCCCTGGCTACTCACTCAGGATCCCTCCTGCCCCTCAGGAGCTTTCCTATCAATAAATATCTTCCTACCCTTAACCTCCATTGTCCCTAGGACTCATTCTTTAATTTCTAGAGGACAGGAACTCAGAGTATCATACAGTTAACAGGTTGGGAGATATAGTATCTCATATTTCATCTCCAGTATTATTTCCCATAACACTATTTAGAATACCTAACCTGTTTTATAAATTTAGAATTGCTATAATTAACTCATGAATTTGAGTTTATTTAAATGTTCCCACATTCCCCCATCTTCTTATAGTTCCTCAATTCACTTATTCAGGAAGGGAACAAGAAATTCATTTAAACTAATTTACTTTTAATTATCTACGAAGTACAAATTTTCCATGGTGTCTTAATCCTGTAGGGATTAACAACCACAGCCTCTGAGGGACAAGAAGAAGAAAGTGAGAAAATGGTTTGCTAATCATCTCATACAACCTTATTACTGCTCAGCCAACCTGGGGGAGTGTGACCCAAGAGGTCACAAATGCCCTCTCGATCCTCTATGTGTCTGAGTGGATGAGGGTCTCTTGGAGGAAGTTGACACAGGTCTTAATGAAAAAATTTGATGTGTGGAAGGTGAGTTAAATCTGTATTCCATCATTTGCCCTCAGCCACACTTCATCTTTCACAAGCATACTTAACCATGTGTGCTTTTCTTTCTCTTTCTCCTCTTCTTTCTTTCTTTCTTTCTTTCTTTTTCTTTTCTTTTCTTTTTCCTCAAATAATGAAATGCCCTTAACCATTTTGAACAAATCAGTATCACCAGGAGACCAAAAGCTCAAGCATTCATCTTATTTCTTATAATCCATAATTAAACCCAAGACTACATGGAAAGATGAGGGATGATAGTTGTACATGCTCAGCAACAATATCACAAGAAGAGTAAACAGGCAAATTGGATATAGCAAACTCATCTTCTGAAGGTGAATAAACATATGGAAAGGCTTTTCTGGCCAAACATTTGGAGCCAAGGGCAGTTAAAATATCTGCTAACAATTGCCTGGTTTCCAGAAACTTTGCAGTGAGAATTAGATGGACTAAATAAAAAATAATATTTTAAAAAGGTAATTAAAATGCAAAAGATAAATTCTCTACCATGGAGTACTCTGTATATATGTTTATAGGAGTTCAAGAAGAGTAAACAGGCAAATAGGATATAGCAAGCTCATCTTCTCAAGGTGAATAAACATAAGGAAAGGCTTTTCTGGCCAAACATTTGGAGCCAAGGGCAGTTAAAATATCTGCTAACAATTGTCTGGTTTCCAGAAACTTTGCAGTGTGAATTAGAGGGACTAAATAAAAAATAATATTTTAAAAAGGTAATTAAAATCCAAAAGATAAATTCTCTACTATGGAGTACTCTGTATATATGTTTATAGGAGGTTTGCAAAAAATAATTGATGATAGTGGTCACCTAATTCAACTAACATTCATTTGCCAGGTGTTACGCCAAAAGACTATATAAATATATCTCATGTGATTCTTACAAAATTCTACAAAGTAGGTGCTATTATTATTCTTATTTTACAATGAAACAAGCTGTGAAAAGTAGTTGACTCACCCATGATTAAAACCATCTGCATTGGTCTGTCATCACCTGCATATACTGTAACAAGTTTGACTGAAAATTATCTCATAATTTTAAGCATAAGAAAAGACTTATTCAGGATGGGAAGACACCAAATGAGAGGATGTGTCCCTGGGAGATATCAACACCTCATGCATTAAGACATAGTAAGCTCAGCCATTCTCAAAAAGCATCCACTAAAACCCACAAGCTAACCTTTACTTGCCACTAGCTATATCTCCAGCTGAGGTCCAACTGTTCATAGACACCTCTGTGCATGTTTGCCCATTTCCTGAAGTTTGACATCCTTAACTGCATGACCTTCTTAATTCCTTATCCTGTGGAAATAGTTAATCTGTGCAAAAAAGGATTAAGTGATGAGCCAGAGTTAGGTAAAGAAAAGCAGTGCAGGGGAGACAGTTTTGTAAGATGTGAGGTGTACTTTCCTGAAATAGAGGAAATCCTTTTAAATCTGACTTTTCTGCAAAATACATTGAAAAAGTGGTAAGTGACCTACATTTTCATTTTCTGACCTCCAGAGATTCTGGCCTTGGCTTTGACTGGCCTAATCTCATTTCCACCTGTTGTGTTCATGTCTCACCACCCTAATTTGACCTGTCATAAGATCTGATGGTTCCTTTCCCAAATAGTTTGTTTTGAAGTTCTTAACTTGCATCTCACTTACTTCTGATTAACTCCATCAGGGTATTAATAGATTATTATCACTTGGTGCAGCTTCTCTGCCAGATAGCAAGCTAAAACCTTCATATGGCTCATACTATTTACATTTTACAGATGATGAAATCGAGATATGAAGAAAGCAAACAATTTTTTCAAGATCATATAAATAAGTGATAAGTACAAAATTCAAATTTCTCCATTCATTGTGTCACTAGAGATTATACCACCACACCTTGATGATCACCATACCATACTACCTTCCACTGCAGTTAAGAACAAACACGAAAATTTCTCCCTGAAAATCAATGGCTATTTTAAACTAAAGCATCCATTATTCCAAGCAAGAGCTTTTTGTGATGATTTAATTTAATTTTTTAAATGCCTAGAGTTATGTCTCATACTGAATTGTCAAGTCTTTCCCTCAAAACTACTTCATTCTTAATTTTTTTCTTACTTTTCTCTGTCATTATTCTGACATTCAAACCAGCATACCAAATTTTAGCACTTTTCCCCTGATCTAACCTTTCATGCACAAATTTGCAAAACTAATCCTAAATTATAATATTCATCACAAAAGACTGAAGTCCAAAGTTCTTTATCCTTGAAGAAGATTTAGGAGTATGATGGCTATTTTCAAGCTCTTGAAAGATTAGCTTTATTTTGTGTTTCCAGAGAAGAAAATCATGGTGACCTACATGGGTTGGGAAGGTAGAATTAGAAGAAAATTAATCTTGATATGAAGAAGTAAATTTTATCAGTTAGAATCATTCAAAAATTGAATAGCTTGTGTTTCCATTGTAATTTTCCCACTAATGTATTCAAGTAAAACCTAAACAATCACTTGCCAGAGGCATTGCAATGCCAAGAGGTTGGTGTCAATCAGCTGAAATATCTCTTGCAAATTTAGGGATTTTTAATTTTATAAAAAGTCTCAGTTCAACGGACAACATTGGCTCTCAAAGTCATCTCCCTATCCTTCTAGCCTTGCATTTCACTTTTCCAACATAAAGCCCTGTCTTAGGCTAATGAAATTCTCTTACATCAAACATATCCCTCAACTCTCTACTTTTGTGCAAGTAAATTGACCCAGGAAGAATCCCTGTCTCAAAGCCTGAACCCCATCTTCTCACTTTAGCAATGTAATACTCTTCCAGAACTTTACCAATGATATACATTTGCAAATTTTATACTTGCTCTTCTTCCTCTTATTCAAGTTCATGAGACCTACCTTGGAGAAAGTATTTCATGCTGAATTTTTTTTTTATCTAAACATCTAACTTATTGTATAAGCTCTTAATCTTAGTATCATCAATAATTAAGAGTTTTCCTGAAATTCAGTGCAGTTTCTTATTCTAAAATGCTTATGTGCAATTTTCTAGTATATATAATCATACTGCTATTTCATTAGAGCCTCAACAAGATCTTTATAACTTGAAAGGTAAAGGAAATTTTTGTATTTTTCAGTCATTCTCCAAAATGCTATACTCTCATAATTTTTCACTAATAGCTCTCCAAGTTGTAAATCTCTTAAAAGTAGAGTACATTTATTTTGCTTAGTAACCCTAGGCTATCAACTTCTTCATAAAAAAAAACAGAACAAATATCATGTTTTCACCCCAAGACTCTGGGCTTAGTAAAAGTGATTTAGAAAAAAACTGTGAATGAAGAAATGCCTGAAAGAATGAATGTCACATCGACCTCTGGAATAGTGTTATGGCTTGTGTTTAGATGGACCCCCAAAGCCTCAGGCTTTCTCAGAGGTGACTAACTCTAGAGTTTGTGATTGCCTCGTTGTAGGGCTAGGCCCAAGGGCACCAGGATTAAGGGCATGAGTACTACCCTGACCTGAGTAGTCTGAATAAGATAAAGGGGTCAGGAAGAAGCTGTTAAACTCTCTTGTTGCCTTTGCTGTGTTCTGTGGCCATGACCTGTTGCCCCTCTGCCATGTGCCATTCTGCCTTGGAGTCGGCTGACTATGGACTGAAACCTCTACAAACTGCAAGCTAAATAAACCTTTCCCCTCTAACTTTTGGTGTCGAGTGTTTTGTCTCAGCAACAAGAGAAAAGTAACTAACACAAGTAGTTTTCAGTTATCTCTGATAGTCCTTCAAATTTTGTAGATTGGACCTCACAAAGGACTGAATGTGAATGTTTATATCATACCAAATTCATATATTGAAATCCTAAACTCCATCATGATGCCATTAGGAGATGAGGCTTTGGAGAATTATTAGGTTTTGAAGGTAGAGACCTCTGAATGGGATTGATGCCCTTATAAAAGAGAACCAGAGCAATTGCTTGGCTTTCCATCCTTAAAAATTACAGTGAGAAGACAGTTGCCTATTAGGAAGTAAGATTTCACCAGACACGAATGCTCTCAGTGCCTCAATCTTGGACTTCTCAATGTCTAGAACTTTAAGAAACTTTCTGTTTTTTGAGATCCCAAACTGTGGTATTTTGTTAAATCAGCCTGAATAGACTAAAACAGATGTGGAATTTTCAAAATGATCACAATATAGTCAACTTATTAATTCTTAACATATATCCTAGATATATAAATATCATAATGTTTATAAAATATGTCTGCCACAGATAATCAGAAGATTTTGGCCTTCTAGAAGTAACTCAGTTTATTTAATTTCCTGTTTCTTGTGCTCAAGCATGATTGATGTACTACTGATAATCACATATCTGTCCCTCTCCCATTATGCAATAAAAAACCCTGGATGTGAAAATTCATTGAAAAGCCACAAGGGAGCAACTATGATCACTAAGCAAGACAACAGCAAAACACTCTGGAGGCAAAGCCCTAGAAGTCATCTTACCACACATTGGTTCGCAGAGCTGGAACAATCTTACGCTTACCCTGGATCTGTTCCACTACTATATTCACTTATTTAAGTAACACTAATAATGAAAAGGAATCTGATTCTCCATCCTTCGACACACACTCAATGGGAGATCACTTTACAAGCCTGCCCTTACGGCACCTAGGAGAGCTCGGGGCAACTCTTAGTTAGTTTCTTCTTAAATATGGATGATGAATTGAATGGAAATAGACTCATTATCAGTGTAAGTATATCATCCAAGGCTTTCAAATGATCTGTCTCTTCCCTGAGAATATTTGAAGCAATGAACTCATTTTAGTATCAATTTTTTAAATAATAGTGTCTATGTGTTAACAAGGAGAGAGAATGGCTGACTTTTGTTAATTTTTTTCCTCCTTACAAAAGGAACAACTGTATTTTAAGTATCTAATATTAACATTCACTGAGCACCAACAGAGAGCCAGATACTGTATTATAAATACACATGTTCTCTGTCTCAGTTCCTGTATTATATTGGTCAACAATGGAATAATTAAGCAAGGGACAGACTTGCAATCTGAATTATATAAAAAGACACAGACATAGTTAGCCTTGGAAGTACTCTCAAGGAAAAGCAAAGTACAAATATGTGAGCATAGGATCTATTTCTGGGAAACTCCTGAGATTATTTATTTTTTACCTCCTGAGATGATTTGTCTAATTTGAAGTGGGTATGTGCTTATTTGTAGTGAACTCAAATCTTCTCTGATATTTCAGAACTCCAGCAAAGTAACTCTCATTATCATCAATAATCTTTGTGTCATGCTTTTCTATACAATATATTGACCAAACATCTCAACTGTCATTTAAGCTAGGAATTTTACAGGTAAAAATTCTGAGGCATATCAAAAAGATGCAACTTCTGAGGGATCACAAAGCCAGTAAATGACAGAGATGGAATTCCATGAGTTTAAACCCTATTCTCTTTACACAACTGTAAGAACCCTCAGAAAACATGTATTTATGTTGAAATCTTATGTAGAGAATATACTGATTTTGATTTGAACAAATAATGATTTGTCTCAAAAACTCTGGAATTTAATAAGATGAATAGAAGAAATAAGATATTACTATGAATATGAGTGATACTAGCCAGTATAGAAAAACTGACTTTATCTATTCAAGCCAAATGTCCTGTGCATTCAGAACAAGGAAGTGCTTATCAAAGGCTTCCTGGAGATGGTGGCAGATAGGCTGAACAATGTTTAGTAAATGCATAGACACACAAAAGAGAAGCATAAGATAGAGTAGTAAAAATTAAAAGAGTGAAAATATTTTGTCAGCTACTGTGGAAGAAAGTAAGAAACACATGAGACATTCCCTGTGCTCAAGAACTTTGCAATTAAAGTGAATAGATACAAGCTACACGTTCAAAAGTAATGGAAGAATGAATAGTTTTGAGAATTGTGTATGGTAATTGGTGAATCGTGGCACTAGAAATACAATGCAGAGGGTTCTCAGAGAACAAACTTTGCAGGCCTTAAGGCAACTTTGTTCAACAGCAAAGCAGTGAAGTACATATGAATAAAGGCAAAGAGAAGAGGACATGATAAAAAAGAATAAAACCACTTTGAGGATTAATTGGATATTTACCTAGTTTCAGTGTACTCAATGCACATAGAAACGATATTCACTTAAAAAATTGGAGACAGCCTCTTTTATTTTTTACAGCCAAGCAGAGCCACAACATTGGATCTGATGGAGAAGCCCAAAACTGAAGTGAGAGCTCTCCACAAGTTGTATGGTCTTGCTCAAGCAGCTCATGTCCGCTCTGGTTCTCAGTTTTATCATCTATCAAATGGAGGAATAGCATCTTTCCTGTCTCCATCTAAAGTTCGTAGTGAGTATCCTACAAAGACTTACTGATTTTCATGGAGTAAGTGTTAAAGAAACCTTACCCTTTTCACACTACACATGCAAGGCCAAGTAGGAATGTAGAGATAATAAAGCACTGCAACCTATTCCCACACAGGCGAGTCAGGCATTGCAATACATAAAATCATTAATCCAACTGAATTTTTAAAATCTAATAGATTCTATGTGCCATACATCTCAGGATACTAATAGAAGAAAATATGGCTATAAATTTTCATGTCCTGAGATTGGCTATAGTTTCTTAAATATAAGAGATAAAGTATAACCATAAGGTACGATACCTAAAGAAAAAGTAAAAAAGACTTCATCTAAGGTAAAAAAAATTTTTTTCAAAGGATTTGATAATAAAAATAAAATTTAAGAAATGAGAGATAATATCTGTAAATCAGATATTAGCTAAGAATCTAATACTTAAGGATTTAACAAACTTTTCTCTCAGGAACAAAATAACAAATAAGTCAATTAAAGGCAGTCAAAGGATTTAAACAGACCTGTCTCCTCAGAAAACAAAAATGACCCCCTCAAAGAAACATGAAATATTTCCTACTACCATTATTCATTACTGAAAGGCAAATCAAAATTTCCATGAAATATCTACTTCTCATTCATAGGATGATAATAATTTAAAAAGATGGATGACAAAAACTGTTGGAAAAATGAAGAATATCTTAGTCCACTCGGATTGCAATCATAAAATGCCATAAACTGGATAGTTCATAAGGATCAGAAATTTTTCGCAATTCTAGAGACTGAGTTGTCTGAGAACAAACCCCAGCAGATTAATTGTCTGATGAAAGTCAGCTTTCTCATGGATGGCACCTTCTTACTCTGTTCTCATGGAATGGAAGGGGCAAGAGAGATCTCTATGGACTGTTTTATAAAAACCCCAATCTCGAGGGCCAGGGATTTAGTTCAGTGGTTTCTCCACCTGCTGCGCAAGCGCAAGGACCGGAGTTCAATCCCCAGTACGAAAGGAAAAAAAAAGAAAGAAAAAGCCCTAACCTCATCATCTTCCAAAGACCTCAACTTCTAAACACAGTTAAACATTAACTTCAGAAGAAGGTAGACATTAAAACCATAGCATGAAAAATTACAACCCTCATTATTTGCTCATAGGAGTATACAAATGATATTAGTACTTAAAAATTTAATAGAGTTCTCATATGTCCCAACAATTCCATTTCTGGCTAAAATCAAAAATAAATATTCACATCAAAAACGCTGTCATAAATGTTCATAGTAGCATTATTCATAATTACCAAAAAGTGGGAAAGAACAAGTGTCATCAACCTATAAATGGATAAACAAAATATGAAATATTTAGCCTTTTAAAGAAAGTGCTTATCCATACTACAATATGTATAAATCTAGAAAATATTATGACAAGTGAAGGAAAGCAGTCACAAAAAGTCAGATATGGTACGATTCTCTTTATGTGAAATGTCCAAAATAGTCAAATCCATAAAGATAGAAAGTAAAAGAGCAGTTACCAAGGACTAGAGGGAGAGGAAAATGGAGAGTGACTACAGAGAGTTCTTAAATTTCATCTTCTGGTGGTGAAAATATTCTGGGATTATGTATGGTGATAGTTATACAGCTTTACAAATATACTGTCTTAGTTACTTTGCTCTCTTTGCTGAGACAAAATGCTCAATATCCAAAGTTTATTTGACTCACAGCTTGCAGAGGTTTCAGTCCATAATCAGCTGGCTCCAAGGCAAAGTGGCATGGCAGAGGGGCATGGCAGAGGGACGTCACTGAGGAGAAACAGTTCATGGTAGACAGAGACAGCAAAAGCAAGCCAGGGAGAAAACAAGCCTCTTTCTGTCCCTTGTATTGTATCCAGGCTCCCTGGACTAGGGTTGTGCCAAACCAATCAGTGTACTGATGTAATAATCACCCACCCTTAACCCAAGTGTCACACAGTCTAATTCGGCCATCTCTGATCACAGAAGCTTTGGCGGAACATCTAGTCCCAAATCATAACATACATGAAGTATATATTATGAAAGGAGATAATCTATACTATCTAAATTATGTCTTCAATGAAAAAGAGCTCTTTCTAAATCAACACAGTAAGAGGTAAAGAAATGGAAATAAGTACATCCCTTACAAAATATATTGTCCACTATAATAATATTTATTGTTCACTATAATAAAGCTTTGGGATAATTGTGGCATACAAATAAAAAATAGGTAATAATAGTTAATATTTATTGAGCATTCACTGCCTGTTGAGAATTGTTCTGAGAATTTTAGATGTTAGCACTTCATTTAATCTCTATGACAAACCTCTGAAACTATTACCGCCTACCTTTTCAGATGAGGAAACTAAGCCACAGAATAGTAAAGAAACTTGTCCAAGGTTATACTGAAAATAAATGGTAGACTAATGTTTTGAAGCTCGGAAGGCAAACTTTAGCATTACATCCTTAATCTCTAGGCAATACTGTTTCTTTAGAAAATATAAGGCACAGTGTTCAGATAAAAATGCTATTAATGAGTCTTGGTTTATAAAAGCATTTTATGTTAGGAGTGAAAATTCATATGGCACCACCTGATAGCAGCATGCCTGAAGTCCCTTTGCCATATCCTGCCCAAATGATCTCCATGTCCACCCTATATTTCATCTGTCCTGGGAAAGAGTACTCAGAATTGAACTTGACAGGATTTTCCATTTTGGAACAACAATGGCTGTTTTGAAATATCACCTCTGCTTTAAGATTGTATACCTCTTAGATGAAGAAGCTCATTGCTCATAATAACCTTGACTTAGATCAACTTGTCTAGGAGCAGATCTTGACAATTTAGGTGGAAATAATTTATTAACAGAAGGCACTTAAGGAAAACCTATAAGGGAGGGAAGAAAATGAGATAAGAAAATAGAAAGATATAAGAAGGAATTCCTCAGGTACATTCTTGGTCTCATATATATGGGTAAGGCTTTCTAGACCATCAGTCACACTACAGAGTTGACAGCTGGCAACACCAGTCTATCATGAGCCACAGTGGTGGTAGAGGGGTGAGGGACTTTCTGAACAGAGCAGCCAAGAGAATGTTTCAGGGTAGCCAGAAGCATGGATCCTGGGAGTAGGGTGTGCAGGCCCTATTAGGAGACCCAGGCACAACATCGCAGCATCTCCTACCCAGTAGCAGAGCAATGGAGCAATAGCTGGGGGGACTGGGCATGGAGAAAAGTCAGTGTTAACATCTAAGGCTGCTCTTATGCCTCTGCTCTCTATCACCTAATAGTTGTGTGACTGAAGCCACTAATCAATCCTAAGCCTTTTTCCATGTCTGTCAAATAGACATCATAATACTAGCTTCATATGGGTATAGTGAAGATCAAGAGAAATACACTTAGTGCTGTGCTTAGCACATAGTCAATGTTTGACAAATAGCAGTTATTACTGTGGTAATATATTAAACTTTTATTAGTTATGAAATTTTGCCCATTTCCTTACTAAGTGAAGTAAAAGAAGTTGGATTATTTATTTAGCCAACCAGCAATTTCAAACCTTATAATTTCCTTTTATTTTCAGCCCCTATAATACAATGTTTTAATATTTTTTTAAGCGTAGTTTGAATTTATGCAGTGAGAATATTAATTTTGTCCTAACCCCTCTTGCTATTCACTGAAGTCAGCACCTCCAGAATAACAGTCTTCCTTTCAGCTTTGCCTTTTTGTCCCATCTGAATTAAGTTTTCATTGTGGACTATCATAAATCTATCAGTGTCTGACTTTTTCCTTTGTGGAGGTAAAGACCAGAGTCTGAATATGAATACATGCCCTGCTGTAATGACTTCAAATGCATTCCAGGTTACAGGGTTATCCCTGTTAAAGGCATTTTAAAAGAATCTGGAATTTTGCCAGGAACAAGCCTGTGTTCCAGCAGTCAAAACTCATGACAGCAAGCATCTGACAGAAACCCAGTAACAAATCTGTTGGCTACAGTGTGACTGCTCTACCAGTGATGGTGGAACTGGACAAGTGCATCTTGACACTAGGCTGGGTAAATGTCCTGAGAAGGCCTTCTCATTCACTAAGGATAGAAATACCCCTCCCAGTGGGAAAGTAGCTATGTAGTACCAAATACAAGAGCTAAAGACAGTAGCTCCACAGATGAGGTCTAGCATGGAAGTCGTTCAGCCAAAACATGTGCTGGTACTCAGTCAGTGAGGAGCTGACCTGCCATTTAACTCCACTCCCATCTTCAGCTTCTCTCCACTGCACAGGCAAAGAAAAGCAAGCATTCTTCACCAGTGCTCTTCCTATGGAGTACAGTATCATTCTTTTGCTCCTGCATGCATGCATTCATTTATTTGTTAAGTGAATATTCACTCACTGCATACCGAATAGGTACTAGTGGTGCCAGACTGAAAATGGATTTATAATCAATGAGAACAAAGTAAGTTGACTGGGCTTAATCCCTATATACTACAAACTCTGACCTGCTCCCATGATACATGACAATTTAAAGGATGAATTCTGAAGAAAAACCTCCTTATTCCAAATACTAAGTCAACAGTGGTGAAAATAAAGGAACTTGTATAAAGAGCCAACCAGGAGGTGCCTTGGCCCTTCTCAAATTATGCCACTTATATAGCTGTCTATTCAGCCTAGAGGAAAGCTGAGCCTCTCTTGGCTTGCACAATATAGAAAGCAGCTACAATGGAATCCCAGTGCCACAGATGAAGCTTGGCACTACCCATCTATATTCAAGTCACTCTGTGGAGTTAGAACCCTGGGACTCCATCTTCCACTCTTTGAAATGGGGATGCTTTCACACCAAGACTGGCAGACACCTGGAAGGTAGAAAACACCCTGTTTGCATGTCTAATGGATTCATTTCCAACTGTTAGTTTTTGTAGAATGTTTGAAATACTCACCCAATAATAATGAGATGGAATGTGACAACTAAAACTCTCCAATTTAGCAAGATTCATTTTGCAAAATCATCTCAGAGCATCTGAATCACTGCAGAGCAGAGGAGAACAACATCTGGCAAACAAGCAGTGATATATTAGGATGTTTCTAGCACCATATGGCAATATGTCTCCAAAGTCACCTGCAGGTTGAAATGAAAACCCATTTTTATAACTACCTTGGGAAAATGAGGAAGGGGAATAGGAAATCAAGGGGTGCATTGGAACAATGGATACCAAAAGTTTGCATTGCTAAATATTAAAGCAAAAGTTGAAATAGCAACATATGTTTAGGAAGTAACAATAGCAAGTGGCCTAAAATCTTCAATTACCATAAAATATCGTAAGCCAAAGACTCACATATTGAACTAGAAGATCATATTATCCAGGCTCAATTATAAGTGATTAATAGTTACTGTTAACTGCTTTAATTAGGATTCTTGTCTTTATTTATGAGAAACAAAAATCAAGATGCCAATGTCAAGTAGAGCCTTAAATGTTAGGTGTTTATTTCTTTCTTGTTTTAGACCTAGCAATTTTAACATTTTCTTTCCCTTTTATAATAAATTGTCTTGCTCACTTCTGGGACAAGGAGCAAGCCTGAAGTAGTGGCAAAATCGATCTGCTCCATCTTCTCCTCACCTCATCCCCCTGCTGCCTAATAACTTCCTAAGCTTCATTCTGCTCATCATCATCTCAATGTAACCAGGGTTACCCTATACCACACCAGGCTCTGGGGTTAGGGTAGGAGAAGTAGAGAAAAAAGAGCAAAGCAATGACAGAATCATAATTCTCTGCCTCATAACTCTGCTTCCTCAAATTCTTCACTGAATTCCCCAGAAGTACTCCCAAAGGTGCTCTCACATTCTCCTTTCAACAACTCTCTGCTTTCTGCCATTTTTCTCTCCTCCTATACATGCATGGTGCCCACTGAAAAGATGCTGGTGCAAGACACACTTCCATGCACATCAAAGCTGCTGGAGCATCATGTCATGTCTTAGTTCCAAAGGTGATGTGTGTGATCACTGACTCTCATCACTGTTACCATGTTCATCTGGCTTCAACAAGTCGCTACACCCAAGTGTCCTGTCATTTTGAGCCTGGACCCATAGAGTGTGGTTTTATGCTCTCCACATGTCACGATATTGGCTTTTTTCCATATCTTTCTCTCAGCATCAAGCTTGACTCTTTGGGGCTGTATTTCCAGAAAATATGATTGACTAACATTTCTACATCTTAGTCTTGGCCATTGTCCTTATACCAAGCATAAACATAATGATAATCATAACAGTCATAATTTATTTAATGTTTGATATTTGCAAAGCACTTTATATGCAGTATGCCAATCATTAGCTGAATCACTCAAACAAGGTGTACCGCTTATGAAAGCTAATAAAGTCAGCATTCAAATCCAATCTGACTTCAAAGTTCATACTCTTATCTCCCACATTTAATGACTTTAACTTCTCCAGTCTTTCTTCATTTAAAACGTGTTCTTTTCCAGATAAATCTTTAGGCACTAATGGAAATATATTTCAGAAATCAAACTGCAACCAAAAACACATGATTTAATTTTCAGTGAACGAATGAGCTTAATTTATCAAGCTGAGACCTCACTACAATTGGAATAAGTTTATTTGTGAATCTCTTTGTAAATTACATGTAAGCCTTATTTGCTGCATTCACCAACTCTGGACTGAAAAGCACAAAATAATTACCCTGAACATGCAGACAGACAAATATCAAGACAAAATCTGAAGTGGAAACTGAGCTGAGATTTTCTGAAACCTTTTCTTCTTTAAAGACCTTCATTGTCCCCACTGTGGCAGCTGACTGACAAAAAAAGCCCCCAGTTCCTTGTCTATATCTTCTGCTATGATCAGAGTAGCTATCCCTAGTCCCATCTCTCCACATCTACCCCTGGTTCTGTGTACCTGTCTTTTCCTACTTCCTGGGATACTCCCAGTTCCATTGCCAATCCAAAATCCAAAAAGTCACAAATAGATTCTCTCCTTGACTCTAGTGTGTGAGGGTCCCTATTACACTGCAGCCAAAACAACTTTGTTTTCTTCAAATTTCAAATGATTTTGATGCATATGATATAGTTGAGAAAATTTAAGGCTTTTTAGATCAAAAACAAAAATACTTACCATAGCCATCTCCTACGGCTAACACACCAGAATTGTTTCTGACTACTTTTTCCTTCCTACACTCTGTCCACTAGTGACAGTGGGGTTCACAGCCAGAGTTTCTGAATGAGCTGTTTCATCCACCTCAGACCTTTTTCTGATAGACTTGAATCTATTGCTTACTCTGTTTAGTGCCCTTGGCTTGCCAATAAATGGAAAAAGTTTAGAGACAACATAGAAAAAGGTACAGTTTTTCATTACCATGTTGCTAGAGTTTTTGTTTCTTTTTTAAAACTATTTTTTTTACTTTTATTTGCATTTTAATGCATGACCATGGTAAATTATATTAAAAGGTATACAAGAAAAATGAGCACCATCTTCTACCTGGCTCCTAGTCCCACATGCTAGAGTCAACCACTAAGTGTTCTTTTACATTCTAGGCTAGGGTGTATAAGGAAAAACCAGAGGAATTACCATGGTACAGTATTTAACATCAGTCACCCGAGGGCACCTCCCAGCCTGTGGTTCTATACTAGGTGCTGTTCTTGAGAACCTCCCTGATTTACAAGTTTTATAGCTAAGAGAAAACAATAATCAGGGTGTGGGAACACAGTATAATTAGTACTAGAATTGTAGAAATGCCAGGTGCTAAGGGAAATCATCGACATCCCACAGGTGGTAAAAACCTTTATGAGAGCCCCAGTATGAAGAATTTTGGCAGGGTGAGAGACAGGAAATACAGATTCCCTAGAGCAACTTGTGCAAAGCCAGGAGGTGAGAGAAAATGCCTGCCAAGTTTTACAAACTGAAAAGTGGTCAAATTGGTCAAAACTTGTGTCTGAAGAGGGGCAAAAGACACTAGAAATGTAGAAGTAACAATGGCCACCTTCACATTGTCCTTGATAGTCTAGCATAGAAAAATACCCATGGAATAAGAAAACCATGTATTAAATACTAGCCTTGTGTGAAAAGGAAGAGCAACAAAAGCAACCTCAAACCTCACAGTGCTTTCTTTTTATTTTTAACTGATACACAAAAATACAAAAGACATGTATATTAAAGGGCTACAATATGTTTAAATCAAGTTAAACATATCTATGTCCTAAATGTTTATCTTTGTGGTTAAAATTTTCACAATCTTTTCTTCTAACTTTTGGAAATGTTCTACTGAACATAATTGTTTTCTATAATCACTGTACTTTGTAACAGTAACCCAGAGCTTCTGGCACTTTTCTAATTGCACCTTAGTATTCATTGATCAATCTCTCCCTATCCCAGCCTTTTTTATGAATAAGATCTCACATATGAATAAGATCACGTGCTGATTGCCTTTCTTTGTCTGATTTATTTCGTTTACCATAATGATCTCTTGTTCCATCTATCACAAATAAAAGGATTTACTACTTATAGATAAATAGTATTGCAAGGTATACATATACTACATTTTTATCTATTCAGTAGTTGATAGACATTTACATTGTTTCCTCTTTTAGCTATTATGAATATTGCTGCAATGAACATGGGACTACAGATGTATCTTCAACATACTAATGTCATTTCTTTAGTATCTATACCTACTGGTAGGATTGATGAATCATATGGTAGTTTCATTTCTAATTTCTTGAGGAACCTCCACGCTATTTTCTATAATGTCTATAATTTATATTTCTACCAATAGCCATCAAATATTCCATTTCTCCAGATCCTCACTAGCACTTGTTAACTTTAGTCTTTTGTATATTAGCCATACTCCCTAGAGTTAAGTGGGACAAACATCTTTTTCAGTAAATCTGGCTATGAACTTCACTATTGTGGGTTCATATTCCTTGATACTTAGTGAGGCTAAGCTTTTCTTTATATATCCATCAGTCATTTGTATATCATCTTTTAAGTAATTTCTATTTAGATCTGTTGCTTTTGTAAATCTCATTATTTATTTTCACTTTGCTATTGAGTTTTGGAGTTTCTTATATATTCTGGAGATGTACACAATTGCAAATATTTCCTTCCATTCAGTAGGTTGTCTCTGCATACTTCTTAGTGTTGCCTTTGCTGTGCAAAAGCTTTTTGGTTTTATGTAAACCCATTCACATGTTTATTAAAGTCAATTATACATTTCAAGCAAAGATTCCTAGAATAGTAACAGACAAATAAATACTTCAATCCAACAAATGCTGAAAGAAGAGAGAGAGAAAAAAAAAGAGACCCCAAAGACCATGTTCTCCTGCAGTTGCCATGTTTCACCTTAAAGAATGGATCATTTTGAAGATTTTCCAAAATATATAGTAAGACAATATACTGCTTGCTTTTTAAGCCCTGATATCATTTAAAATACTACTAACCAAACAAAATATTATGGCTTTGATCTAAAATATCCCCTAAAGTCTCATGGGCTCAGATATTGGGCATTCAGTAGATGACTGGAGCATGGCCATGCTATACTTGTCAGTGGATAAAGCCAATGATGAGTTCATAGCCGAACGTGCTGTTAGGAGGTGGAGGCTGATTGGAAGAGGTGGGGTACAGGGAACTAGACCTGGGAGCATGTATTCTTTTCTCCAACTTCTCCCTTCTCTCTCTGCTTCCTAGTTGTTCTGGAATGAGAAGTTTTCCTCCACTCTGCCTTTCTACCATGTTATTTTTGCCTTAGAACCAACCAACCATTGACTGAACCTGGTGAAGCCAAGAGACAAAATAAACCTCTCCTCCTTTAAGTTGCGGGGCCAGGGGGCTCAAGTATTTTATCCCAATGACATGAAAATAAATAAGACACAAAGGAATACTCTGTTACACTTGGGGGGATAGAAAAGGGTCTCTATAGCCAGGGAAGTAGATTAAGTTCTTAGTCATTAATACGAATGTCCAGCTTTTCAGGCTGAAATTGCAAAGGAGCTACTTTTAAAATATTGCTTTCATTCCTTCTTGACTTCTTTTGTAGCCAAAAATAATCAGAAGTCATGGAAGAAATGTTATTTCAAAATGGATTATCTACACAGGTAGTAACAAAGCAACCAGCTTCTTTAAATGACAGTGTTTAGTTTGGCACCTTCACTGGAAATTTGTATGAAGCAACTGGTATTGGGCAGGAGATTGAAGCATTACACCGTTGCTTATTTTACCTTCTACCTACTATTGAATTTGTAGTTCAGTGCTTGCAAAAAGATTGTGAAAATGGAAATTAAGTAATAACTAGAGAGTAAGAGGTACAACGGTGTGATATGAACATCCAGTTTTAATAGTAAGGAAAAACTAGCTGCAACAGTTCAGGCATCTGACTCATTTTGGGCCTGTGGCTGGAGCACTTGAAATGGCAAGAAATAAAGAGTTTTAAAATAGTTGAGATTAGTTTTAACATTTCAACATATGAACCTCTTTTCAACTCCATAGTTTTTCTACTATTATAACCCTAAAACTCTTTTAAATAATTTTGAGAGCATTACCTATCCATCCCAAGGAGAATACAGATTTCTGTCTAATGAATTGTGTATGATCTGTCCTACTCTAGAAGTTACTAAGTATGCAATTTTGGTTATGCTACAGATATTAATTAAATAATTAATCCATTTATTCATTCATTTAAATCAAAAGTCTTTCTTGAGCACCTACAATAATCATCCAAAGGGATTCTTGTTCTATACCAAGTCCTGGAGTAAATAATCATCATGCTGAAAAAAATTTCATTGTACAGGAAAGGAGATGCTTAAAATTTGATCTATTTAAAATGTTAAATACTCTAGGTGTATTGCCAGTGGAGATATATAAGTAATTAATTAAGTACTAATGAAAATCTATGATTGATGTGAGGAAGTTACAATAATTTTCATTCCTTTAATTTGAAAATTAAGATTGTTACCCACATAAACTGACCAACAGAAAAGAAACAGGTGATGGATGTAGATTAAGTACTTAGTATTACAGGCTCTGCCACAGTGCCAGTCTAAATTAGTCAAGGATAAAGGTATTTCTTCTTTGGAAGATTGTCTGGGCTTTAGGATCCACTATTCAGCTATATGGAATTGCTTTGATTCAGCTCTTTTGAAGTCGATTATCAAAACATGTTCCATGCCTAAAAGAAGGTGCTGCTGATTTTCAGCAGTTGAGAGTGGGGATGAAGAGTATGTGCATGGGACAAGCACAGAGTTATAATTTTAAAAGGTCAAAATGACTGCTGTGAACTCCATCACTTCTTATACTGAATATGAATGTTTATATTTTATTCAAAATGTCTCTTCCCACCAGACATTTATTGTCTGATAATACCCTTTATTATACTGAAAATCAACATATCTTCCCTTAGGTTGAAAAGGCAAAACTGAATGAAATTTTCTATGATTTATTTTTACTTAATTTTTCTGGCACAGTTTAGATTTTAAAAATTCCTTTGAGCTTCTTTTAAGTATTTCTTAAAGATGCTTTTTTCTCTTTTCTGATCAGAATAATCTTTTATCAAGATGGAAAAAAATACCCATTTCTGAAAGTTTGATGATTCCAATTTGGCCCTAGTTCAAAAGGATTGTCCTGGTTTAAGTGATATGTATGTGATATACATTAAGTACACATATTTCACTGGACAATGTAGAGATTTGAAGTTGCAAAAAAGATATTACTAACCATTTGTAGCATCATTCTTTGTCACTAAATTTTCCCAGGAGATGCTTATAGTTTACAAAGGATTTTTTATATATTACTGTATAGTCAGTAATATATAGACCAAAATGGGATAAGATTTTAAAAATCCCTTTTATGTAAAGCTGTGGTATAAGTAGAAATATACACATACACACATATATTTTGTGTGTGCACATGCAAAAAGAGGTGATCAAAATGCAATGAATGCTTAAATTTTTAAAAAAACATTAAAATGAAAGATACATTGCTATTAATCCCCCTTAAAATATGCCATTTCAATCAAATGCACTAATCCTATTAGTCTTGTCACTTTCTCAGGTAATTCTGGAAGTTCTCTTTTTTGAGCAAATGGTTTCACTCTCCATCATGATAACTCTCCGTGTTGTACATCCATTCTGGTGTAGTAAAAACAGTGTGGTGTGTCCTTATCCACCTTATTCACTGGATCAGTCTATGCAACTTCTTCATCTTCCTCAAAGTCAAAATTACCATGAAAGACAGACCTTTGGAATCAATTCAGGACATCAAGGCAGACACAACAGCACAACTAAGTACACTTGTGAGGAAGACTTCCAGCACTGCTTCAGAAAGTGGTGAGAATGATAGCACAAGTGTGTTTAAAGAAAGTGGATGATTTTGAGGAGGATTAGTGGCAATGTGTCTTTGTTGAAATAATTTTTATAATTTAAACATTCACTATACATTTTGTGTGTGATATGTGAAATAAATTCACAATTTATTGGCTTATAGTCTTTTTAGAGGAAAGTATCTTAGAGATTGCCTAGATCCCTTATTTTTTAAATAAGGAAAATTTAGAAAAGAAGGGGATGAATCAATAGTTTGTGGAGGATCATACATTTCCTATCGGAGCTAAAACTGGATCTGTGTCTCTGAATCTTTGCAGGACACTGTCCCATGCACTGCACAATTACTTAAAAACTAGTTATGGTTTGAAGTGGTGTACTTCCAACTGGTCTCTCTCTCTGTCTCTGTCTCTCTCTATATATATTTATATGTACATATAGTATGCATATATGCATACTATATATAATGTACATACATATATATGGATATATATGATAATTTTACATATCTACCAATGCAGAAATTCCTGTGAATATACCAAATTCCCACAAGGAATATAAACATTATGTACTGTATACATGCACTAATAAAAATTTAAAGAGAAATTCAAAGAAGTTTATTAAATGATACAAATTAATAAAGCAAGATTAAATAAAGTGGTTATTTTTGTGATTAACCTTAAGAGACTTATAAGGTATATACTTGTAAAAGGAAGAAAGAATTCTAGGTAAATCCAGTCCAATTCCATTCAGCAAATATTTTACTGGGTGCTTGTTCTGTGCCAGGTAATATATTGGGAGCTGGAAATGCAAGGCCAATTATGGCAATAACTCTACCTTTATATAATCTACCAAGCAAGTACACATTGATAAAAATTCTGTAAGAAGGAATCAGGGCAAAAGGTTATTCAGGGTATTCTGGAACTGTCAGGTAGATAAATCAGACACCAAAGACTAGTCCATTTGAACTGTGTTTGAAGAACAAGTTTTCTTTAGCTGGATGAATATACAGAAAGCCACACATCCCTAGGGAACTTCAACAACCTCTGTGTCTGGAGCCATGTGTCTATGTAAGGAAATGATACGGAATAAGGTTGGAGCAGGGAGCACAAAGCTGCTGACAGTTAGACGAGGCAGAGATGGGCTCCAGAAACAGAGTGTCTGAGTTACTTTTCTCTCTTTGCTGAGACAAAATACCTGACACACAAAGTTAAATGGGAAGGGGTTTATTTAGCTTAAAGTTTGTAGAGGTTTCAGTCCATAACTGACTGGCTCCAAGGCAAGATGGTATGTGGAGAGGGGCATCACAGAGGAGAAACAGTTCATGGCACCCACAAGGTAGCAAAAGCAACAAGAGAGCTTAACAGTGTCTTTCTGGCCCTTTTATCTTATTCAGACTACTTAGAGGGGATAGCACCCACACCCTTAGTCCTAGTGCCCTCAGACTTGGGATAGGGTTCACTAATGAATCGCAGACTCTAGATTCAGCCACCTCTGAAAAAGCGTGAGGCTTTGAGGGGACATCTAAACACAAACCATAACACAGGGTCATTTGTTTACCAATTTTAGTTACACATTTTTCTGTTTCCTAGGATTCTCAAATGAGTTCAAGTCTCAAGTTAAAACCGAGTGCGGAGAGGGATGGATGGAGGCTGGACTGCAAAGAAATTGCTAGTGTGCTATATTTCAACATAATCCTGGAAAGCATGAGACTTACTAAAATATTTTAAGCAGAGAAATGGCACGATCAGATTTGTCTCTTAGAAAAAAATCAGTTTGACAGAAGGATAGAAGATACATTGGCAGGAAAACTGACTGAAAATGGGGAATCTAATCAGTAAACTGTGAGAATAATGCAAGTTATCAGAGATTTGGCCCCAAAGTAAAGTAGTGGCAGTGATATAGAGATGTGGGAAGGAAATACTTCAGGACTAGATAGCCAGGGGAAGTGGAGTAGAAGGAAAAGAGAAATATGTCTTTTCCAACTTCCGAATTTATTTTTTGAGTAAGTAGAAGGATAATATTGTCATTAGCTGTGAATGAACAGAACTTAATTTGTCATCATAGGTTGAAGTTGATGCCACTCCAAGATAGATTGCATAAGGTCTTCTGAGGAGTATTTGGGATGAGAGGACGAGTAGGATGCCCTTAAGGAATTAGTTTTAAGAGGAAGAGGAGGAGAATGTGAATGGATCTGAAAAATATAGTTGAGAGGAAAACCAAAAATAAAATGTAAAAAATAAAGGAAGTAGAGAAGTATAAATACTCAAATATGATGTAAAAAGAAAAAAAAGAGAATACCTCAGTTGGAGTAGGTAAGTATTGGTAATAGTTCCTTGTAAGATAGAGTCCAGTTGATGGGACTCGTAAGCCTGGATGAGGAGTTTGTGTTTGAAATAGAAGCATTGTGGTGCTGGTGATTCAGCATGTTTTATTAGTAGCAATGATAATGTCTTTCTCTTATGCTTTATACTGCTTGTGAAGTTCCTTCACATTCATTAATGTACTCATTTGGTACTCATCATCTCTTTGAGAAAGATAGGGCAGAGCTAATTATCGCTACTTTATAGATAAGGAAACCAACTCTCAGAAAATTCTGAGTGATGTGACCTCACATACATAGCAATTAAAGACAGAGCTAGGACTGAAATTCTGATTGTTTCTCTATCAAGGACTTACTCAGGTTAGCAATTCTCCCCAATTTCAGACACCAGGAACTTTACAGAATACATGTGAATGTCCAAACCACAGCAAAGCCTGCCTCCACTTTGCTCTTTAGTCTTCTGCAGTAACCAGAATCATGTAAAGCTATAACCTTCACTTGGTATCACAAGAAAAAAACAGAAGAGCATCTGCCCTAAATCTGAGCTCCCCTCTAGCTATTCTGGATGCCCTCCAGAAATGTAAGTTTGCAGCCCTTGCTGTTGGTTTCCACATCCTGTCTAATGAATAGAAAATAGTTATGAGACTAGACATGTGGAAATCATATCTGTTTTATACCTCACATCAAGTAGGTTCACACTTCTGCCTACTGCAGTCAACAAGGTGGAAAAAAAGCTCAGGTCTTCAACACAATCCTGCATGGGCCACTTATCACATCCTTCTCTAATGGCCACACTCAGGAGCCAAGCCCTATTTTTTCAAGTGCCTACCTTTGGTCAGAGTAGTTGATAGGTGGGGAGCTGAGGGGAGGTGGTTATAAGCATGAAAATCCACTCCCATCACTATAAAAGAAAAGAATACAACTTGTTTAAAGTGTCAGAACTTTTGGAAGAAATCCAGGAGCTCTCTACAATCAAAGATTTTCAATTTGAAGCTAGAAGTCCTGAACTGTGTGCCTTTTCTATGTTGAAACCACAATGAAATAACTTTTAAAATCTGAAAAAAACATTCAAATGTTCCATTGTCTATTGCATGTAATTCAGGAGCTAACAAATTTAGAGACAAAAATTGACTCCATTCCTGAATCTCCAATTAAATCTGTTAATAGCTTAAAATTATGTGCACCAAGTCCCAGTCAATTTCAAACAAAACCAATAAAATCCACCCAAAGTTTTAGCTACAAAATAAGTGAAACATATATAAAAGTACAAACTGGAAAGCAAGCCATCTCAATCTATGCCCCAACTAACCAGAACTAGTCAGATGAGGAAAAGGTAGAATGTAGAGTCTAGAGTGTAGGACCACTGGGCAGGATTAGTGAAAGTTTTCTTCAGAGCCAGGAACAAACAGGAGAATGACATTTATGGCAACAAATAAGAAAAAGGTTTAAGAGCACATGGTGAAGAATCTGGTAAGAAAGAAGGGATCTTCGGGTTCCTTAGAAGTCAGTTAGGACAGTGCAACGGATTTTTCATCTTTCATGAACATCAAGGGTGACTACTGCCTGTGGGTTCCTAAACCAAATTAAACTGGAAAAAGGTATTTTAGTCCCCAAGATTCTCCTACCAGAGGGATCAGAAATGAATCTTGTAGTCATAGATCCACTGTGTTAAATTAGTAGTAAAACTTGATTACAAACTGCTAAGTCACAGTATTTACTAGTTATTAATGATGTACTCAGTCTGTGGAAATGGACTTCTAATTCAATTTCCCATTTATGAGACCAACTTCCTGCAGATCAAACATCTGCAAACTATGTACCCTTGGCCAAGTTGTGTCTTCAAACTACTTTTGTAAATAAAATTGTATCGGAACCCACCCATTTCCATTTGCTTATTGTCCATGACTGTTTTTAAGCTTGGTGATCGAACTGAATAGTTGTGATAAAGACTGTATACGATTTGCAAAATCTAAAATATTTACTATTTGGCTCTTTGTAGAAAAAGTTTTCCACCCTCTGCTATGGTGACTAAACTGCACAAAATCTCAGAACACAGAACAAATGCCCTAGCACACTGTGGAATGTTCTCTGCCCTCCTTGCCTGCGCCTTGGCTTCATTTCTCATACTTCTAGCCAACTTCTATGAAACAACCCTAAATGGATATATTGCTGGATTTGGGTCCTTGATTTCATCACTTTTGCAGAGAAAATCTAATCCAATCAACCTGGAATACCACAAAGCATAACTGAGCCCTTCCATATCTATAGTTCTCCTAACAAAACTGCCCTCCAGTGTACGGAGCTAACAGGTAATAATTATGTATGTCAATGAACTTTTCTTTCTCTTTTGGTTACATGAGGAACATCTACAGAAAATGAGAGCAAGAGATGAAAGAGAGAGTAGGCTACTTCTTCTCCTGCTTTCCTACTAGCTCTTGCATCCACCTATGCCCCTTGACTGAATGTTGCAGACTAACAGCCTTTTCCACAGAGGTATCTGCCTCCAGCTTGTGGAAATCAGCTTGCCTCAAATACCTTCAGGTTTAGAGATGGTAAAAGCCTTCACTATTTCTAGATCATGAACTACTTAATACCTTGTCATTTCCCAACACTACGTCCATAGCTTGTTAATAATCCATTTATCCAAAATCTTCTCCAATTATCTCAATTTTAGGATGCCAATTGTTTAATGTTAGGTTGATAACTGGTAAAGAAATTGGAATTAGGATTCCAGAAAATATACTGAAATTATAAAATTTGAAATATGGGTTACTTTTATAATTGATGAACATATAGATAACTTCTATTTGGAAATAACTAGAAGTTCAATAATCCACAAATTGGTAGCAACACAATTATTCAAAATTCTCCCAGTGATGGCATCAGATTAATTGCTCCTAGCTTCTTCTCATGGACCAGCACAGCTAAAGGAACACATAGAGAAAATCAGTAATCAAAAGCTATACAATTAAGAGCACAGGTGGTTCCAGCACCTGCCTCTCAAGCACAAGGTCCCAAGTTCAATCCCTGGTACCAAAAAAAAAAAAAGAACCCAGTAAGAAAAATCATAAAGCCGGTAGTGGCATAGAATGATTTTCTCATCTCCTGAATAATAATAGAGCAGTTATTACTAACAGCCTAAGGCCTGACCATTACAGGAGAAGAACAGCATTCAGATTCAGAGCTGAAGTTACCAGATTGCTTGCAAAATGATTGGGAAAAAAAAAAAAGACTATGTGTTTGATCCTAAATCTGCTTGTACCATTTTATTGGCAAAAGAAAACCCTTCCCTACCAGAAGGAGCTAGACTTCTGCATGAAATTTGCTTAATGACTGCATCAGTACTTCACTACTGATGCTGGATTCCTCTGAGATTTCAAGCACAGTATTCATTATTAACTAAGGGTCAATGTTTGACAGTTAAGTTCCAAAAGAGAACAGACCAAGAAATACATGGTCTTCTCAGATAAGATAATCTATACACAGAAAGATTTATAGAACCACATCATTTATACCAACACAAGTCTTGGGTTAATATTGTAGAAGTGGATTCTAAGTTCAATTAATGGAAAACAAATTAAGGTCATGATTAGCCCAAATTCATCGAAATGAACTTATTCACCTAATGTTGGCTCAGACGCATGGAAGTGGCATTAATTAACTGCTAGGTGAGCTGTACTTTATGAGATCAAAATGCCAGAACTTTCCTGTAATACTGTAAAAGAAGATCACTATATTAATCATGTTTTTAATTTTTATATCTTATGCTTTGGCATCCTGGGTCCCTGCAGGCCCTGGAAGTACTGCTCTCTCAAGGTTAATTTCTCGAGCTAGCAAAACAAGTTCTTTTCATCAAACCATTCAATCCAGATCCCACATCTCAACTCCCTTTTTTATCCAATTAATACTCCCCACTCTAAATCACCCCCAAGAACTAGGCATAGGAAAATTAGGACTGCCTTTGTTGCCCAGGACCACTTGAAATTATTCAAAAATTCCAGGTACGTTTTAAAACAAAAACTGAAGTGTTTGGAAAGAGGGGCAATGGGATACATCAACTCTGTGCTCCTAAAACTCACAAACTATATTTCACTTTCAGACTGGATGATACAATTTTCCTATCATAAAAAAGTTAGTGGTTATGGAGGAGAGGTAATTTTCTCAAACAGCCCTAAGTAGCTGTCCCCTACAAATGGAAAATGGTGGTGGGAATAGTTACATTAAATATTCTCTGACTTCAGAGAGAGTAATAGGATGCTAGACTAGTAGTCTAAGCCATAGCATTTGACTCTCAGAGTAAAGGTGAATGCAATTATCACAGTAACACATGTAAGCAAAATAATCAGAGTGTTTTGACTCATTATGTTGCAATGGTTAACTAATGACAAGTTTTCTAAAAGTAAAATAGATATGTAACCCACTAAGATACAACTTTGCACACAAAGAGATCTGATGGACCTAATCCAAGTGTCAGTAATGATGATTCACAACGTTTAACAAAATTTTCAAGTTTAAGGCAAATCACTTATCTGAGTATGTTCAGTAAGAAGGCAGATGTTTTAATAAAGAGATAAGGCCGTTATAGGCATGTTTTCAAATATAGAATGTTTAGTGACTAAATCAATACTTTTTAGAATTCTCGTGCAACTTTTAACCTAATAAATGCTCTTCTCCTACCCCATCAGGATTTTGTTGTTATTTTCTTTGTTGTCTTATTTTTTTTTTTTTGGTGCCAAAGATTGAACTCAGGTTCTTTCATATGCAAACACTACACTCTACCATGGTCCTACACTTTCAGCTATCACCCCCATTAACTTTAAAGAGGAGCGAGGAACAATCGTCTATCACACAGCAGAGGCAACTGTATATGCATTTCCTTCTTCTTCTTCATGTTTACCTAAACTTTCCTGTTTCCCATCATGTAGGTTGAAGTTATTATCTTAATAACTCACAAAATAGTAAGCTAATCAATCATATCAGTGGCATAGAGACATGATTTAGTCATAGAATAAGTATATATTTATTGATGTGGAGTACGTTTCTCAATATATCAAGTGGAAAAGTATGTTATAAAATATTTTTGTATTATGATAGTACTTTGTCAAAAAATGTTAATTTTTTTAAAGTCCAGAAACATATCCACTTAAATGCTAATAAAGATCATCTTCAAGTGAGTTATGGCTGATTTTCATGAATTCTTTACAATTTTAATGATTATATTTGACATCAATAATAACAATGATAGTAATTATAATAATTAATAAACGATAATAATTAATAAATGGTAAAACTATTATTAATAATAAATTATAATAATAACTAAATAAACTCCAATTTAGAAAAACAAAATAGCTACTTTCCAGAATTTAAGCTTAACATCTGGGAAAGGCTTGCATCAAGCTGATTGTGCAGAGCCTCTAGGAAATTTTACCAAGCTTCATTTATTCCCCCTAACAAAAGATGCAGGTCAGCAGTGAGGGCTGTACTGGAATGTGCAGGTGATGCCTAAGAGAATCCATCTGGACTCCTGAAGACATGCAAGTGCAGGGAGGGGGTGAGGAAGGCATTGTACCTCTCTTCAGAGATCCAAAGTGGTTTACTGAAGCCAATACACCACTAAGGCAGACAGGACCATGAAGAATTAGAAACTGTAAATCAAGCTAAGAAAAAAACTAGACGTGCCTCCCTAATTTAATGATTCCATGCTCATAACAAAATGAAGTAAAAGTTATTCCACTCTGTATACCCATCTTCATTAATATTGATTCTGTTTAATACTATGCCAGACACATTACTAGCCCCAAAATAAAAGGTTGAACTGAATTGAAAGACAGAACTCCTTCCTGCCTATGTGAATCCTCTAACCTACTGGAGGACAATCAAGTGAAAAGACAATTACAATGCACTCTGAGTGATAAGAAGGAGAAAGAGAAGCAAAGAGAAGGAATATTATATTAGGATGAGTAGTATGAGAAGGGCTCTAGAGAGTGATAATACCTATTATAACTTCTAAAGAGTGTTTAGGAAATAATTTAGCAGCAAAATAAAAGATGATAGAGAATATGGAGATAGGAAGAGGAGCTGGAGAAAGGGAATTTTAAAAAGATCAGGATGTGATATGCATATGTCCTACTTCCCCACAAAGAATGAATTTATTAGGTATGGCAAACATATGCTAATAAAAAGGGAAGGAAGCAAGAAGTAACTAGTTGACAGGAGGGAGGGTATAGGAAATGATGTTGGAACAGACGAGGAGGTGATTCTTCCATGGAGGAGAAATTTAGAGCTATCTAACCAGTCTCCTTCTAGTGTGTGACTCTTTCCTACAATTACTTATACTCGAATATTTTCAGCAGTAGGGCACTGTTTCTTCCTAATGCAGTCAATTCTATTTTGGACAGCTACAAATGCAGTCCTACATTTTCTTTCCTCCTATTGATCTATTTCTGCACACAGGTGTGCAGACTGAGTCAAATGCCTCTTTCAAATAATATTCATTCAATATTTGAAGTTCATTGTCATATCCTTTGGTCTCTACAGCATCAGCAGTTTTTTTTTGCTTCTTCATGACATAACTTCACATCTCTTCAATATGCTAGCTATTCTTTGCTAGACATGTTATAAAGTATCAAAGTTCTTTGTAAATATTTCAAAGCAATAATAAAAATCAGTAATTCAGCAAACATTTATTGGCCACCTACATTATAACAGGAAAATTTCTGGGCTTGGGTAAAAGCATGACAAATTAAAACAACTTGATCTTTTATAGTTCATATTCTAGTGGGCAAAATAGAGAATAAATATATAAGTAAATAAATAACACACATACACAGATTAGAATAGATTTATAAAAGCAAAATTCTTGGGACAAAAGTTAAGCACATTTTAAGGTTTTTCTTGCATCTTTCAATTTGCTTTCTAGAATTTTTTCTATATCACTCCCCATCAGGAACCTATATGAATTCTAAGTTCCCACTAATATGACCCTCCCATTAATCATTTTAGAATATTTTCTATTTGCTAGGTGAAAAAACATATCTTATTTTGATTTGTAGCTTTTATTACTACTGTACTTAAACACTTTTGCATTCTATAAATTTTGATTATTCTTATACTTTGCTCATTATTCTGAAAGTTTTCTTCAAGTCAAATACTTTGAAATAGTTGTCATGTAAGAAGGGCATTAATATTTTGCCACTCCTATATGTTAAAGACTTTATCATAAATTAATAATTTTTTTAATGATATGTTTTATCATAGAGATGTTTGTATGCTACAGTTTTTTTGTCAAATGTATGCATCATTTTAGTAATACTTTCTGGTTCTCGCTTTGATGTAGATTTATTAAAATTCTTCTTCATTGTGTCATGTAAATCTCCACCTATAATGATTTCTGGTCCTTCTATGAATATTAAAACTAGTAATATTTAGTTATCTATAATTTATTTGAATAGTGGAGTAAGCTAGAGAACTTTATAATTTTAGAAAAATCCAGTCTTCTCAATAAATCATATTTCCATTTATTTCAAAATTCCATTGATTTTTTTCTATCATTCTATTTGAACAGATAACACATAAATCCAGATTTATATGTAAGTATATGTCCAAACCAGGTTCTAATTCTTCCATAGTTTAATCTGAGTGGTGGCTGCATCTGTTTGTTGGAAGAAACATAAAGCTTCCAGTTTGCCAAGTCTTCCTCTCTCCACACAAATCTATACCATTCTGGAATCCTATAAGCAAGTTTAGAATTCACCCATAGAACAGAATATACAACAGAGAGCAATTACATGGAACACAGAACAATTTTTCCAAGTATCAAAGTGGATAACTGTATTCAACATTCATTTGGTTTCCAAAATAATATAATCTCCTAAATATCTTACTGATACTAGTAAAAGTGCCAAAACCTTATGGCAGTGACAGCAAGAACATCTGTAAATCTGAGGAAAAACATCTTAGGTCACAGGTAGTTCTGCTTGTTCACACGCAGAAGTGGACGCCCAGAATAAAGTGGCTTCTGAACTGAGGGGACAGAATCCACAGCTGCTGAAATGCTGGGCTGCTGAAAATACAGGTGTCTAATTTGGTTAGCAAAGTAGAGAATACAACTCTTCAAGAATTGCAAGTTGGCAATTTTCCCTCTTACTGGCTTATATGTTTACTGGTAGAGAAAATCTCTTTACATGTATATCCATACCTTTGGATTCCATTTATCTGGAAATCCCGTGACTAATGCAAAGAGCAAATTTTCTTAGGAGAAAAAGAAAGTCATTATAATCCATTACTAAATTAGTTATTCAGCAGCCCAGGCTCAGAAAGTATTTACACACACCAAATACGTCTTATGGAGAAAGCAATATAAAATAATAATAAAGTAAAACTGGTTTCAACCCAGGAAAGATATCTGAGCCTCTGAAGGGCAACAGAGAAGTGTTGGCCATGGCCAATGAAAGGGAAGTCATGGAAGAAAACAAGGACATCAACATACCGTGTATTATTTTTCCTAGAACAAGCCTTCAGACAACAAATGAGATGCTCCAATGGCTCCAAGGGGGATGCTCTTGGACAGTGCTGGACTGTCCATGGACAAGAGAGGAGTCCCAGAGCAGACAAGTGAAGAGTGTCAGGACTCCATTACAGTAATGCCACTGGGCACAGACAAGATTGTTTAAGAAGCGCAGGAGAGTGCTATATCTTTATAAAAATCTTATTTTTTTAGAAAAGAAAACAATAAGAAGCAAAACAAAATAAAAACAATGCTAGAATCTTTGGTGAGCTGATATTCACTAAGAGAGAGTAAAAACTGGTTCTGTCATTTACCATCCATGTGAACAGGGACAAATTACTTCCTTTATCTACAAATAACAACAGGAAAATAATTCCTGCTCCGATAAAGAAATATTGTAAATTAGGCAAAATTATCAATATTGTAGACTCTTAATAAATACCAGATTTCTTCCTTCTAATTCTAAGAGTAAAACAGATTTCATAGCACTGCTCTAAAAATAGCTTTAACTTTGACCAAATTTTCTTTTAACCTAAGTAAGAACAAGCTAATGCTCAAACTTTCAGTACCCAAATGAAGACACGCCACACCCGTCTGGAATGAGTGGTGTGGTATAATCTCAAATCCCATCAATTTTAAGGTACCAAGATGACAGTGTGGTAGAGAGCAGTTTATGAATATAAATAAATCACTGATTTTCTTCCTGTTCCCTAAGTTTAAAAGTTCAAGAACATTGAGAGTGACTTCCTCCATTGTCTCTCACATTTTGTAGGTTACCCAGTTCTAAAGATGTTATTTTTACCATGTGGCTCACATATGTCCCCCTTCTCTACTTCAAGTCCAAACTAGGTCAGGATTTCACTACCTTTCATCTTGATATAGCACTTGGATGCCCCCATTTTTTTTTTTTTTTACCGGAGATCGAACTCGGGTCCTTGCTCTTGCACAGCAGGTGGCAAAACCACTGAGCTAAATCTCTGGCCCTCCAAATATTTTTAAAACATTGGTCAAATACTGTCAATCTGCTGTTCAATCTCCTCTGCAAAAAAGGAGATGCTATTCATGCCTACTGCATGGGCATTTGTGCATAAGGATTAAGTTAAACATTATATATTAAAAGTCTTAAAAGAATGTTTAAATAGGGCCCATGACCATTTAACTCTCATCACTTGCTATCATTGGTGTCATTGTCCCCATCTGCCATCATCATGATTGATATATAAAATTGAAGAATACAATTATTTAACCTGTTACTATATGACCTTCAATGGTTAATCTCAACCTATCTTTTGACCCAGAAAACATGAGACCTGTCCCTCATCCACCTCTGGGACCATCATTTGATGGAGATACATAGAGATCCTCCAAGTCTCTAGGGACAGTGTCGACTGTCAAAGAAACCAGAAAGGAGAATACAGATGTATCACAATTGTGGGCACTCAATGATAAGATATCTACCTATTTCAGAATCCCTCCTATCAATCCGGTAAAAACAAAACCATATTGCTACTCTTGTGTTACATCTATATCTGGATCAGAAGAGGAGGTAGAGAAGCATTCAGAGAACCTAAACTTTTCAAAATCATGACTTTCTGATCCTATGTACAAGAAGACAATAAATGTAGGTAAACATACTAAACTCTCAAGCCAAACTGCCTGGTTTCGAATCACATTTTCTCTTATTCATGTGACTTTGGATAATTATTTAATTTCACTGTGACTCAATTTCTTGCTTTATAGTAGCTGTACAATAATAGAAACTATTTCAAAAAGATTTGCCAAAAAATAAATGATTGATAGGTACAAAGATTGTAAGGTGATATCTGGCACTTGGTCAAAACTCAGCAATATTAGGTATTACTGGAAGTATGGTAAATATCTAAAGTACAGAAGATATCTAGAGGGAAGTCACTGGATGCAATGGCATATACATTTTAACATAATGATATATGCTGCCACCTTGACTCTCTATGATCCTCTAAAGGTTCTGTCAATTTACCTCAACCATAGCTCCACACCCTTGTCAATACTAAGTGATGTCAATTCTTTCACAGTGGTAAATTTTATTTAAAAAAATACCACTGTGTAATCAGTTATTTAAGTTAAGACTGTATATTTACGGTGTTTCTTTTTTGTATGTAAGCATTCACTGCTCAAGTTATTCTTTATTTTTCTCTACCTATGCTCTGTTGTTGATTTTTGTTCTTTTCATTCTATAAAAGTGGATTCAATATCCTCTCTCTTTTATCTGCTTCCTACTATCACTGTAGGCTGAAGGCCACCTACACCCCCTTTCAGACTGTTCTCATACTGATGGAACAAGATCATTCCTCTGCCACATGCTATCCAAGGCTTAAAAGCTAAATTCTTACCAGAAATAAAGTATGCACAGGCCAGACCTGTGTATTCTATACACATCTCTCAGGAATCAATAAAATCAGTGGTTGGAACCAGTCAGAAATGTTAGGTTTCTACCATCATCTTTTCTTCAGAAACATCTTTAACACCTACCAAGTGTTTGGCACATACACCTAAGCAATTCTTACTGAGTAAATAAATTGAATTTACACATTTATTTATCCAATTATGCACCAATTGATTTACTAAGCAAACTTCACCATCAATACACTGAAAAAAATAGCACCAGATTGTGTGGCAATATTCTATAACCAATGCCTAGCTTGAAATTATTATTCTATACTCTGTGCCAAGCTGAGAGTGGGCACTCAGGTAATATTGCTAGGGAGTCAAATAAATGCAGTAAATGAGCTAATTATAAAAGGAAATCATCCTAAAATATTCTTGATCCTTTCTCATTATCGTTTAAACTAGAAGTTGCTTATGATTACTCTGTCACTTTGATGTTTTCCTCAGAAAAATATTTAGATGGTTTTGAACTACTTTTTTAAACTTTGATCTCATGTTAACACATGAGTAGTATGTCAACCACAATGCATTATTCAAAAGTTAACAGAATTTTGAAATACAAGAATTTTGAGTAAAAATGTACTTTTAACTAAAAACAGAAATGCACTGCTAAATTTTCTAACCAGTTTTTCTACTTATCAGGGAAATCTTTCTATATTATTAGTTTCTGCAATATATCTACTTGTTTTGCATTATTTTACTAATATGTCACAATATTTTTAGAATATTACATTTTTTCTTTCACAATTAAAAAAGTTCTGTCAAAAATCTTTGAAGTTAAAACTCTACGAATAAATGATTTACTTAGAATAAATCATTGTATTTGGATATACTGGGTCATAGGATGTACATAATTTTTTTTTTTTTTGATACCAAGGATCAAACCTGGGACCTTGTGCTTGCAAGGCAGGTGGCGGAACCACTGAGCTAAATCCCTGGCCTGCATGTACATAATTTTAAAGTATTTTGAAGGCATTTCTTATTCATTTTTCAGAAAATACACGGATTCTTGTTTCCACAAAGATAGCTGAGAATTTGTGGGGTTTCTTGCAGCACTCAGTGGGTCAATATCTACTCAGGTTGGCTCAGGTCAGAAGACTGCTAACTTCGAGGAGCAGGAACATCTTGTAGACAGGATATTTTGTCAACTCCAGTGGAGTTAGGCCTTACTGGGAAAACAAGGTTGCTCCCTAGTGAATAAAAGTGAATGACTCACCCAAACTGTCACCATGCCTTGCTAACCTGAAAGCCTCTGTACTCAGCAGAATGCTAAGCCTTTGCTGTTCCTCAATAAATTCAGAAGTTTGAGTCAGTTTGGGGCTTCATTTTGGTGCAGTCTTCTGATCCCCCTTGACAAAGACATTCTCTGTCTCTCATGTCCACATTTATCTCTCTATCAGGGTTTGCTAGCCCAAACCCAGCAAGAATTCCAATTTCCTTTCCCCTTAAGCAACACTAGATAATTTCTGTTTTCCTCTCATCAAATATTTTTCATATACTTATTGGTCATCTGCATTTCTTCTTTTGGGACTTAAACCTTTTTTGGACTTGGTGATACAAGAGATTTTTAAACACAAATACTCTTAGCAGTTTGATTCTTTTTTGCACTTCCTGTTTTATTTTTCAATTTTTTATTAGTACATGTTTGTAGTACATAATGTTTACATTCCTTGTAAATGGAATTTATATGTTTACATTCCTGGTACACATATATAATACATCTTAATTCTTTTTTAATCTTCTTCCCCTCAGTGATACATGTATACCCATGTTTATGGCAGCACAATCATAGTAGCTAAATCTTAGAACCATCCTATGTGTCCATCAACAGATGAATGGATAAAGGTGTGGTATCTACACGTAGTGGAGTACTACTCTGCCATAAAGAAGGATAAATTTGAGCCATTTGTGGAAAAATGGATTCACCTTGAGACCATAATGTTAAGTGAAATAAAGCAGACACACAAGTTTAAGTATTGTATGGTTACTCTTACATGAGAACCTCAAACTATAAGTAAAGGATCTTTAGGAATATAAAATATTTTATGGTAAAGTCTTTGAAAATGAAGAGGATATAGCTATTTCTTTTTCCATGTTCTCTGTGGATGAGGACTGGCTTTCACCAGTTCTATTTGCTCAATAGTGCCTTTCTTGACACCAGCTCTCATTTCTTCCTATTGTCTTTATCATTAGCAGCTACATTGTATTTCATTTCTTTATGTCTTCTACTCATCCATGGGCTAAAGCTAGAAATTAAGAAAATAATCAAATTTATTCAAATTTTGTCCAAAAAACACTTAAATCTTGGGACCCATTTGGCTGCTTTTAGAACTTGCTTGCTTGCTTCTAGATATGAGCTGTGCTACACTTAAGGTATAGTCCCAGGTAAGTTCTTCTGAGTGACTAAGAATCTACTGGATTTGCACTTCACCCGCTGTTTCCACTGGGAACCATCTGAGATTTGAAGCACTATGCAACTGTGGGAAGTTCTGCAAGTCAACTTTTGGGTAACAGGCCCCAAATATAGCCAAGAAGTCCTGGGCATCCCCTTGACAGCTTATCCATGAGAACCATCTGGTGGAACAAAAAAAAATCAAAATAACTCCTCTCTACCATATCATGGGCCCAGATTAGCAAGAAGAAGAAGAAAAAAAAACCTCCCTCCTTAGGAGAACTTGTCACTAAATTTAGTCACTGACTTTCAGACACCTTCACTGCATGAATAGGATAAGACAAATTGTCCCAGGAGATTCTGAGAAAGAAAGTCAAACCAACTTTGAAAACAAGCCAAAATAATTAAGAGAAACTGTTTCATTGCTGTCTTATTTCTCTTTCTAATTAATATTTATGTGCACACATTCCAGAGACATTTTTGTTTGCTTAAGAATACACTATTGCCATATTGTTGGCTACAGCTGTTTTTATAATAAAAATTCACTGAGCAATCTAAAATTGACATATTAATACCCTGTTAATTAAAGGAAAAAACATGGAAAAAAAGTCTTTGTAAATAGTGAAGGGTGGAGGGAGTGAAGGGAGGGCAGGGGAATGGGGAAAAAATAAGAGCCAAGATACATCATGTAAAGGTACAAGATCCCAATGAGGAACGTAAGTGTATTGTATACCTAAAATGCACCAATAAACTAAATGAAAAAAAAAATTCTAAATAGGAGGAGTGATTTCTTGCTTCCAAAAAAAGGCAAATATAACAACAACTATACATGGGAAAATAACATAGACTATAAATGGGAAAAAAAAACATTTTGGAGATTCAATAGAGTGTTAATTTTTTTTCTCTTCAAAGAGCTGTTACAGGGTGAGGAATCATTAGACTGAGGTCTTATTCCAAGGTACAGGAGAAGCAGATGAAACAAATGACTATGAAAAGTCACAGGCTTTTGCAAGAAGCAATGATCCAGTTGGTAGTAAATAATGGACGTCTTTACAACTTTGTGATGATATATACACTGATAAATCACAGTTAATGATTTATCGACCCCCTACTCAGGATGTTTCATGACCTACTAATGAGTCAGGTACAGGACAGTTTAAATGCATTAGCAAAGAATCTAGAAGAGTTAGAAGTGGTCCACAGACTAGAAAAACCACACTTACCACACAGTGAAGATGCATCTGAGGCCTTCAGCACCACCCAGAGCCCAGCATGAGAAATTCAGTTGCGCTTTACAGTGAAGGTCCAAATGTCACCAAGACCTTTCTCCAAACAAATAATCCTCCAGATTTCTGCTGCAGGCTGGTTTAGCTGCAATCCTCAACCAAATTCTAGCACTTTTGTTATTTACCATTGTACTAAACTTACTATCTTCCATATGCTTTGCACTCATCGATTAGTTATTAGCCAGCTCATGAGGGATGAGAGTGAAGCTCTAAATTACACCTGCACCAAATGAAGTGGACCAAAGGAAACACTCTCTCACATTCTCTCGATCTCTCCCCTGCCCCCCCAACATATCCATATCACATATCCATATCAGAAGCTCTATACTTGGCCAAGCAGGGGCTCCAGAACCTTGACCACTTCCACTCAACTTAAATTGACCTTCCTCAGCTTCCCCTGGACACTACAGAGCAAAGCCTCTTTCATCAGCAGGTCTCTCAGTCACACTAAATTGGAAATCATTTCTTCTTGTCAAATGTTTCAGCTTGGCCTCCCCTGCCCTCCTAGACTCTGACAGTTGGGAACAAATAGTGTTCTAACTGCTTGTTTATTAATAAAACATTTGTCTCCCCTAATGCAAGCACTAAGTAATTTGAAGTGACATTGCTGTTATGTTCACCGTATTTCTCAGTACCGCTGAGAATTGCATATATTTATCCCTTTTAAGAAGCCTTAATTGACACTTTCAGTTTTTTGTTAAAGGCATATGTCTCCCCTTCATAGTTTGCCTGCCTTTCACAGCTTTCTCTTTGTTTCATGTAGTATATATATATATATGTGTACACACACACACACACACACACACACACCTGTCACTGGAGAGAATTCAGGTACCGTGAAAAGAAAAAGAAACACTGGGCATAGTAAATCCTGCCAAGATATTGTGCCATTTTTCACTTCCTGTTTAAATGAGGCCTCTTAATTTCATAAATATGCCAAGTCCTATTCAAAGGATAATTTGTTATGTAGAATGAATGATCATTGATCTAATTTCATTCTTTGTCTAAAAATTGATTTAATACAATTAGAGTTGTTTGCTGCAGAACCAAAGGAGCTACTGACTCCAAAACCATCTTCAAGTGTCAGCAATTGGTCTGTTATTAGCATTGTATTACATATCCCATCTTTGTTCAATCCTCTCCTCCACATTTCCCCCCATCTCCAAGCAAACTACATTAATAAGAAATACTTTTTTACTAAATCATCACTTCATATTTTTCTTCTTTTTTGCTACCTATTATCAAGAGTGTAATTCAAAGATGCATTCCTACAGTATTCCCACTGACTCCAATTAATTTACATTCACAAAGGCTTTACTTTCTGGCATCCTTACTAATTGCTTAAACCCACTCTCTACTTGGACCAGGCCAAAAAATTATAACAATAGTAACTTATTCAAAGGAAAACTCCAATGTTTTCCCCTTTTGAAATTTTTAGCATACTTGAAATTTCTGAACACTCTTTTCTCGGAAGAATTACAGACCAAAGGAGCCAACCTAAGAGCAAAGATCAATTGCATCCATAATACTCGTGATAAGTCATGCATTAGCAATGTTCTCAACTGATTAGCCAGGGCTGTACAGCAAAAGCACATCTTGTTGTTTCAACTGTACACCAAATACCAATCTCTCCTCCTTTGAGAAAACTGATTAACCTTTATCTCCCAGTTTAAGAGTCTAGAAGGATGTTACCCTTTGAATCAATCATAATTAGCCTATTAATGTGTTAGTAAAACAAGTCCAAATTCTAGTATTTTTGATATTTATTAATCTGCTCAAAGATGTATATTAAATATTCATCTTTTGTCAAGAATGGATTAGATGTAGAATTGTCACAAAATTTTTTAAGCAAGTCTAGTAAGGGATCTAGAGCAATAAGTTTATAGAGAAAAGTCAAAAGGTGGGACTGTAGGCAGAATAATTACCCTCATTACCCCCCAACATCTATGTCTCAATCTCAAAACTAGAACATTAAATGTCCAGTGAATATGTTATTTTACATGGCAAAGGGTCTTTGCAAATGTAATTAAGTTAACAACATTGAGATACGGAAAGTATTTTGGATCCAATCTACTTACATAAGTCTTCAAAAACTGAGAACTTTTCCCAGACATGGTGGGAAAGATATGTGATGGAGGCAAAGTCAGAGGTATTTACACTTCTAGTTCTGAAGATGGAAAAAGTGACTACAAGCCAAAAACTGCAGATGGTCTCTAGAAGATGGAAAAAGCAGGAAAATCGGTTCTCTCATGAAATGTTTTGAAAGGAATGAAGCTCTGTGGATACTTTGATTTTAGCCTAACAGGGTCTGTGTTGGATTTCTGACCTCCAGAACTTCAAATCAATAACCTGTATGGAAGGAAGGATGGAAGAAAGGGAGGGAGGGAGGGAGGGAAGGAAAGAGAGAGAGAGAGAGAAAGAAAGAAAGAAAGAGAGAGAGAGAGAGAGAGAGAGAGAGGGAGAGAGAGAAGAAAAGAAAAGAAAAGAAAAAGAAAAAGAAAAGAAACTAACGAACACTGGAACTCCCACTCACCCGTAAGTTTCTTCCAAACTTGGCTGATCCTCTCACACAATCATAATAGAGATCTGATGACATCAAAATCTATGCATGTCCACAGACTACAAATGTCAAATAACCAAAGACCTTGTTTTCTGGCAGAGATCTTAAGAGTTCACTGGGATCAGTTTCCCATAGTAAAGGGCAGAGGTTGACAGTTGTTCTTTGGAGAGGATTGAATCTCTAAAGTTTGCAAATTGGTAGTAAATATTTATCAAGGCTTTCCCTGAGGGTAACTTGAAGATTAAAAGCTTAAACCTTGTTAAAGTAGAACATTTAGACAAAAAAAAGATTAGAGATAATGCAAATAATGTAAGATCAGACAAGATGATATCTAAGATAACTGCCAAATGTAATGGTTGATGCTACTCTGGATATTTATTCAGCCTTAGAGATTCTGCACCTAGAAAAGGGCCAATACAAATAAGAAATTTAATTTAAAAGATGTTTTCTTAAGGAACAGTATGGGGCTTTCAGTCATTTTTGCAATTCTCTTCAGGTATAATGTGAAATCCCAGAAGTAAAAATATGATTAACTTCCTTATACATTAGAGCATACAAGAATCCTTACCAAAAAGTTTATTTAGAGCTTCATTGGAAGGAGAAGAATATAACCATTCTAGGTCAAATAAAGCAGTACATTCTTACTGGAGAAATATCATCCGAGAGGCTGGAAAATACTGTATAAGGAGGGAATAATGAACAAATTTTGCTTTTTTTAGGTGACATTAATTATGCAGATTAAATGCTTTAAGTATGTACTTTGTCTTTGTACAAAATAGTATTACTGTCTTCTGTGACCTTCTCAATGAAGTGCTCTGGAATCTCTTCTCCTCTGTTGCCAGCAAGAAAATAAAATCTTGTCATTCTGTTTTGTTGTTTTGTTTTGTTTTGATTTGGGGGGTTTTTACTCTCCTCTCTAACATTTTATTCAAGAAATCTTCTGTCTGGAAAATCAATTCTTTTTCCTACTGGCAAAGTATTACAGATCTTTATAACTTTGATTAAAATACTTCACCTCCAAGATTAATAAAAACTTTTCCATAATTGAATTTTTCCTTAACTCTTTCTACAGATGTTAAAATGTCAATTCAAAGCAGGCTATGGCAGAAGTTTATTTAGTTAATATGTAACTTGTGCTCCGTAATTAAGAGGATCCACTGCCACTGTTGCTGGCATTTAGACCCTTAATTAAGTACATCCATAGGATTGTCTGAGTGTTTTTCAAAGCATATCTCAAAGACAATTTCCCCATGTTCTTCTCATCCAGCTTCTCTCCCCTTCTTCAGAGGCCACCATTCGCCGACTTTGCTGCAGTAACCACTGAGACTGCACTGTTTTGATAGACACAACTGTGCTTACAGTTTACAATGGCTGCAGAAACTACTGCAGTCTCAAGAGAGATGATAGAACAATTTCTTTTAAAAATATTGTTCTAACCATACAACACACCCTTCCCCTTAGTCACTGACAAAATAGGAAAGACCAGCATGTAACACTTTTGTGAGGTTTAATAGATGGGCTAGGGAAACAAAACAGAGAACGATTTACAGCAATCCTCATGAGCTCAGATAGCACCTTCTTTCTTTCTTTCTTTCCTTCCTTCCTTTTTCTTTCCTGCCTTCCTTCTTCCTTCCTTCCTGCCTTCTTTCCTTTCCTTTCTTTTTTTTCTTTCTTTCTGTCTACCTTTAATTTGTTTTTTAACTATTTCATTTTATTAGTACATGTTTACAGTACATGAAGTCTGCATTTATATTGCCATTTTTATTCTGAGCTTATGTTTATGGCATATAATGTTTTCATTAATTGAGGTTATTAAAGCTATTGTTTTGAAAGAGGTCATTTCCCTGCCAACCCTAGCTGCAGTTACCCTCGGTTTCCTATCCCCATTGCCAGAAAAGCTCAGGTCATCTCAGCAGCTCAATATCTGCACCAAACTGTGCCTTAACCCCAGAGGAAGGTAAAACCTTTTCCCTTATTTCATCACGAAGCCTTTCTTATGTATTATAACTTTCTGTATTAAAATTAATTTCCATAATGGTTAAAAATAGTTAAAAGTTTGGTCCTTTGGAGCCCCAAAGACAGTCATGCAATAATCTCACATCTACATTTACCAAGGTATTTGTTATGTTACATTACTTCAAATAAAAATGCCTAATTGAGAGACAGGGGTGGTATCTTAGTTTTTCATTTTCTCCTCATTACTGAATCATACACTTTAGACCTCTTGTCCTGCGTATCACACAGTGTTATCCTGATACATGGATGAAGATCAGATATGACATGATTTATCCCTAGTTTGTGCATTAATTGAGTTTTAAAATCCTGATAAGTACCACAATTCTTCCAAGAAAGCTGTTCTTTTTAATAATATTAAGAGAATACCAAGTGGTTTGAAATTATTCTACTTATACAGGGCAATCATATGTATGTTTTCATGTCAAAATGGAAGTGACATTCTGAAACTCTATGGATTACTGAACTAATGCAAGTGACCAAAACACAAGGTACACTTTTTTGACATAAGGTTGAATAAATTGACTTCTAAAAATTCAGCAAAATTTTAAAGTCATTATTCAGCAGCATATATCAAAGCTGGAATGGAAAAGTGAAAAGAAAGTTAATATTTGATGAAAGCCAAAGGTGAACATTTTTACATGAGCTATCTCATTTAATCATGACAAACACCTAAAAGGTGGTGCTATTCCTCACACTTAATGAGTTAGAAAAGCTAGGTTTATAAGAATATGCATCTTGAGCAATGTTATACATTAGGTAAGTGGAAAAAATGAGATTTCTATTCAGTTCTCTCTGGCTGTGGGGCCTATAGTCTGTATTTAAAATGGCATAACTAAAACAGTAATTTTAAAGTGAACTTTAAATAAGATCTATTGCATATTTTAACTAAATTAAACTTTTGCAAAACATTCATTTTTTAAGAAATCGCCATTGCTGTATTGTCCCAGTTAACTTATGCACTCAGTGACTTGGCAGTGGGGATAGTTCACTGGCTTTAGGTGCTAGTGAAGAAATAGCATGAAGGGTGAGGAAAGCTCTCTCCCCAAGAGAAGACAAAATGAAAAACTTAAAATTATTTGACAAGTTAACTCTAATGAAATAGAACCCATTACTTCTTGGTTCCCTGACAGTGAAGTGACTAGTTTTTTGAAGAATTACCAACACTGTACACTTGTTAAGGTTTCCCACTTTAATTTGTAAATCTTATAAGGTCTCCCTCAGTGGGTTACATATGAATAATGCTTATTTGAATTTTACAAGTGAAGAATCTGTAGTTACACAGCTTGTAAGTAATGCAGTCGAGAATAAAATCCAGGTTTGTTTGATTCCATGGTCAGTAAACTCTCTATTGTATCTTATAAAATAAGAAATTTCAAGCACCATGTAAAACTTGGCATGAGTAAGAAGAGAAACTGTGGAAATGGAGGCCTAAAAGCATGCATCATGACACTGAATGATCAGCGGTGCAGCACTGAATCCATCCATGTACCATGAATTGACTTTTCCAGTAGCATTTCAGGACAGAAAGGTTTGTTGTCTGGTCAGCTGATAGACTCCAGGGTGATTCTTCTAGGAAAGTCAGGGAATACTAGTCTGGGTAGTATGCTAAGAAAGCAGAAACTAAAGAGCTACATTCAAAATGGAAAAAATCCTTACACACCATAATAACAAAAACTGTTAATACATACCTTTTGTTTTTTAATGAACCTCATGCCCAAAGACATTTGAGCAAGTATATAAACTACTATAATACAAAAAAATAAAGGATAGATTCAAAAGAGCAAAATTATTTATAAATTTATAGAAGGAAGAGGCAAATAGCACTTACAGTGAGTAGGCATGTTGTACTATGTTATGGTCTGCATGGTCAAAAATCATTTGATTTAACATTTTTAAATGAACAGACATTTTCTTTTCTCAGGCATTGCTCATCTAGATCTGACATTGAGGCTTGAGTAGATAGATTGTTCAAATGACTTGTCAGAAAAAAGAACATATCACAGTAGACAGAGAGCTGTTTTAAATGTTTTTAAAGAAATTTAGCTATATTCTTCATTTAGTGGTAAAAGAATAATGAAGTATTTAAAGGAAAGATAAACGCAGCAAATTCTATGTCAGTAAGTGACTCATATTAAATGCATATCAAAATAAGAAGGAAGGAGAGCAGAATTAAGTGGTTCATATAAGCCAGTGATTTAAAAAATTTTTTAAATTTCTTTTTCATTTCTTTTCTTAAACATTCATGATGTGGAAAATTAAATAATTTTTTCTGTGATAGGTAGCAACACATATTCTGACTTAAGCCTGGATTGTTCATGTGAATAACTTCTCTTTCACAGAGTAGAGATACTTATGTAATGAGAAATAATAAAGTATCTAAAATTTGAAGAAAATATTATCAACTACGAAAAAAGTCAGTCATTCACAAATCTTTTTAAGGACAAACTATGCGCTATGGACTCATATTTTCAACATTGAATTATTTATCCTCCGGCTCGAGGCTCACCAGAGGCAAAGTGGCACATGAAATGAGCTTTTAATAAATACTATGTATGTTCCTTTCTCCAAAGATACTACTGACTTGAAGGAGTCCCCCTTCTTCCCATAATGGTTTAATTGGTAACAGGCTTTACTTCCTAACCTTTCCTGCCATAAATAAACAAAAACGTATAACATACACAATATTACTGTTGTCAGGCATTGGTAACGGAAAATGAAATACTACAATCCCTGAAGGGAAACAAGATAAGCCCCAGAACCCCCATTTCTCTTTGCCTGGACAGGTGCAATTTTCTTCCAATTGCAACATAGAGAAATAGAGCCCAAGAACATCCAGTGGTTCCACTGAGATGAGGAGACAAAGGTCAGAACGCAGAGTTCCCGAAGGACATGAAATTTGCAGAACAGATTACTAGAGAGGAGAAAGTTTTACACTTGGAGGCAACAGGATCTCATGGGTGTGAGGGGAAGTAGTATTGCAGATTGTCAACAGCAAAGTTGCATCTTGGCTACATACATAGGGTGAGACTCAAAAAGGCTTACAGAGAGTGATGGTTACAAAGTGAATAGCAGTACAAAGATATTTTAGGAAACTAAAATACTGGCACAGACAGGGTGGGAAGATACTATCAATACCCAGAGCCTAGAGCTGAAAAACCAGAATGGTCACACCTCAAGAGTAAAAATTGTGCTTTAAACATCCTACAGACCTGTTCTTAGAAGAACTAAATAGAAACTAAATAGGCTGGGCAGGGTAGTGCACATCTGTAATCTCAGCACTTAGCAGGTTGTCATGAGGATTGCTATGAGTCCAAGGACTATGTAGGCTAGTGAGTTTAAGACCAGCCTAGATTACACAGTGAGACTCTCTCTCAAAAAAGGTTTAAAAAAAGGAAATTTAATAGGATGAAAAAGACATACAGTAATCTATAGCCTACTAGAGCAAAATTTAAGCCTTTTTTTTTTTGGTACGGGGGATCGAACTTGGGACCTTGCACTTGTGAGGCAGGCGGTGGCACCACTGAGCTTAATCCCCGGCTAAGGCTCTTTTAAGGACAGCAACATATACTACTGTGGAATATACTATCCACAATGACCAGCGTAAGTTTCAGAAACAAATTTTATATGCAAAGATGAATGGAAATATGATCTATAATCAAGAAAAGTTTTCAAAATTTTTAAAATTGCCAAATATGGCAGATGTTAGAATTAGCATACGTGATTTTTTAAAACAGCTATTATATAGGTTGAATGATTTAAATAAAAATATTGTTTTAATGAATAACCTGATGGGGAAGTTCATCTGGTAAATGGAAATTGAAGGGAATGGAATTAGTATGAGAAAAGAAAAAAATGGAAACAAAGTCTTTGTAAATAGGGAGGGGTGGTGGGGTTGAAGGGAGGACAGGGGAAAGGGGAAAAATAAGAACCAAGAGAGATTATGTAAAGGTAAAATTTCAAATGATGAATGCCATTATATTGTATACCTAAAATATATAGATAAAATTAATTAAAAAATGAAATACTAACTCCTAAAATTGCTACTGTAGTCTAAATGTTTGTGTCCTCCAAAAACTCATATGTTTATACATAATTCCAAATACAAAGGCATTAATAGGTGGAGCCTTTTGGAAGTAATTAGGTCAGGAGAGAGAAGCTTCCATGAATGGGACTGACATCCTTACAAAAGAGGCTGGAAGAGCTAATTTGCCCCTTCCACCATGAGTACAGAGATAAAAGACACCATCTATAGGTGAATAGGCCTTCACTAAAAATCAATCTTCTTATATATGGACCTTAGACTGCCTTGCTTCTAAAGTTGTGAGCAACAGATTTCTGTTGTTTATAAAGTAACAAATCTGAAGTGCATTGGCATAGCACCTTTTAAGAACAAAGACAACTGAAATTGGAAATGACAGTAGAAAGGGTTAAAAATACTTTAAGAAAAAAACGTTTTTAAAAAAAATACTTTAAGATAGATGCAAAGAAATTAACTGCTCTCCCTAAAAAATAGAGAATAGCATAGGAAAAAATGTGCCTCATTGACCTTTGGAAAAATATCAAGAAGTGTAATATAGATGCAATTGGAGTCCCATAAAAAGAAGAAAGAGAAATGAAAAGAAAGCGTATTTTAAAAATACTGTGATCAAAACATCTCCCAGTTTGCTGAAAAATATACCAATATGTAGTCCTCGTAGACATACTGATAAAAATCCAAAAATAAAGAGAAAATCTTTAAAACCCCAGAGGAAAATGGCATATTACATTTCAAAATGATTATAATTGACTCCTCATTAGAAATAATATGTCAGAAGTCAAAAGATTGGTATCGTCAAAGAATTGGAATCAGTACGGGAGAAACAGAAGAATTATCTATACAGTATTTTTTGTCCAGTAAAAGTAAGGAAAATTAAAGAGCTTTTCAGCTAAATGAAAGCTGAGAAGTACTTTGCCATCTGTATCATAATGTATGTTAAAAGAATTTATTTGGGCTGAAAAACTATGACAGAGATGGGAACAGATCTATAGAGAGGAAGGAAAAATTCAGAAAAAATAATTTGTGGCTAAATGAAAATATTATCATTTTCTTCTTTTAATTTCTTTTAAAAGAAAACTTATTGATAAATACCATTGCATTATCTATCTATAAAGTATATAGCAAAAAATATGAGGAAAATGGAATTATATAATCATAACTTTTGTACATTTGTAAAACACAATTTTTGAAAAGAGAAATGTAATACATTTCAATATTAATCTAAGAAGACTTACAATTTAAGATTTTATATTGCAATCCCTAGAGAAACCAATTAAATGTGTATTTAAGAAGCTAAAAGCAAACTAAATATCTGTTGATAGGTGAGTAAACTGTGGTATCATCATGTAACTGAATACTAGCTAGAGACTTAAAATAAATAATAATATGGTATAAAAATAGCAACATATGTGAATTCCTCAGACTTTACTTTGAGTCAAAGAAGCTCAACACAAATGCTATTAAGTCTATGATGGTAGAAGTCTATGATTGCTTGAGGATGAAGAGATATTTCAGTTTCTAAAGAGCACAAAAGAATATTCCCAAACATTAGGAGTGGTGTTTTGAGAGACTTAATGATTATTAAGTATATTAAAGTTTACAAAGGTGTACAAAATATAAAATATACTCACAATATCAAACAGACTTATTTTTCTTTATGTCTTTCTTCTTTTTATTATTTTACTTCATTAGTACATGTTTGCAGTGCATAAAGTTTACATTGATTTTGGGGAATAAACATAATACATAATTCAAATACATAATACAGCTTGGTTTTTTCTAATCCTCCTTTCACCTGCCTTCCTTGGCCTCTTAATTCCCTTTCCCTATTTTCATTCCTCTCATTATTATTCTGAGCTCATTTGCATGGGATATAATGTTTACAATCATTGGGGGTGTTAGGTTCCTATACAAGGAACATCTTAATTCTTACTTCCTTTTCCCCTCCCCCTTTCCCTTCACCCTAGGTCTCCTGGACCCTTTTCCATTTGCAAGAGATCTATCCCTTTGTTTCCTTCTATCTAACTTTTATTATGTTCTTTGTACTTTGCTATACTCAAATGACAAATACCATATTGTATTTAAACTTGTGTGTCTGATCTATTTCAAGTCAATACTATATTTTCCAAGTGCATCCATTTTCCTTCAAATGTATTGAATTTATCCTCCTTTATAAGCAAACAGTATTTCTTTATGTACAGATACCACATTTTCTTTATTCAATCATCTGTTGGTGGAAATCAGGCAGCTTCCAGGATTTAGCTATTATGAATTATGCTACTATAAACATTGTTATCCATATATTGCTGTAGTATGATGTCTTATTTTTCAATGTAAATACTTTTTATTGTTGAGCTCTCATTGTTACCGAGGTATAAATTTCAATTGAAATTTTCACCTTCCTCCCATTTAACACCATACACTTACTTCAGAGTAACTCCTCTGATCCTCCCTTTCAACATAGTGTGTCTTTGTAATGGTGGCACTTGAGCTTTATGATGTATTCTAGGGTTTGCGATATTCTTGGAGTGCGGCTGAGCCTGGTTGTTCTGTACCAATATCTGGTATCAGGGCCAGCTAATATCATCTATCTGTTTGTAACTCATGCTAGGACCCACTTCTGGGAACTGTATGTTGCTTTGAACTCTTCTTAGTTACTCTGATTTTCTATATAGGCTTGTCTTTGTCATTGGTACATAATATACAAAATTCTATCTGAATTGAAAACCTGGCTACTAAAGTTAAAGTGAAGTTGTTTGAAACCCAAGGCAGTGATTTCTTACTTTGTTTCCATTCCAGAACAATAAACTCACCTTGAAGTCTTAGTAGTAATGGGAAGTCTAGAAGAGCAGAATGAACCAAGAAGAAAAATGCACTAGGTTAAATATCAAAATAGTACCTTGTTTCAATAGTATTCTATTGCATACATGTACTGAAATGTATTTAAACTATCTTCTTCTATTGTACAGTTAGGGTGCTACTCATTTTTACTATTTTTTTAAGTCACAAAAACAAATTTTGAGAGGGATAGAGACATGAGTAATTGAGAGGTAATAAAAAAATATGGGTAGAAGAAAATGCCCATGCCACTGCTCAGGCCCCTCTCTCCTCCAGGTGACTCACTGTCCTTACTCTTAGACTCTTTATTAGCTGAACAATTAATAATTCAGGATACATGTGTGTTTTTCTGTATTTGTACCATCAGAAGCTCCTCTAATGAGCTCATCAATGCTTCTATTATATGTACTCACTTCCTCAAATATGGTGTATGACACATCTTGGGAGCTGATAGCAGCTTCCAATCTCGAAAATATGTCTTAAATCTATAACATAATATTTTTAAAATATTTAAATGCAATATCTACACTCATCAAAAATTACTTAAGATAGTTCAATTATTTACACTTTTTTTTTGAAAACTTAATCTCTGTTGAGGCCACTATTACCCTAATCACCACCTCTGGCATATCACAGAGTTCTATCACCTCTACTTCCAAATTCTATCCCTAGTTTTTCCTTTGCTCTTCATGTCCAGTCTGACTATGTCTATTTCTTCCTGGAATTTTGCAGAGCTGATGATATCTTTTGTTCCTATCCCCTGCTACCTCTCATATAACAGCCAAACACAATTTAGACATAAACTAGATGACATCCCTGTTTAAACCTGTAATATTCTCGATAAAATGTAAACGACTCACTAACATAAGTCAGTGGATCTGGCTTCTGTCCAACTCATTTCATCTCATATTTCCCTTGTATATATCACCCATAAGCCAGGCAGGGTTCCTTTGTGTTCCCTGAGTAACACAAGCTTTTTTCTCACTTCTGAGACTTTACACTTGTTTTCCCTTCTTTTCTATGGTATCACTGCATAGACTCCAATACCATCCTCACATCGCAAACCAAAAGTCACCTTCTTACAGAGGCCTTCATATTAATCTAATCAAAGTCTCTCAAGAAAATCTATCTTACCTCTCTCATTTTGATCATGTTCGAAAGCTAATTTTGTTGGTTTTGCTATTTATCATTGTACATCGATTTTCAACAGATGTTTATAAGGTTTCAGAGAAAATAAACTTAGAGTTATTCACTCTTGATTGCCTAACCCTTATTCACAGTCTGACACATAAATATACATAATAAATGCTAAGTGAATGCCTGAATCACTTTGCTGTGATTCTCAAGGTGCTGTAATTCTCACAATAACATCATCATCACCTTTCTAAAGATACTGGAAATGCAACTCCAGGACACTTGCAACTAGCCCTACTAAATCAAACATTCCAATGTGGCCCAACCATCTGTATTTTAACAAGCCTTCAAGTCCTAATTAACCCTTTTACCTGCCCCATTTTATAGATGATGAAACTAAGAAAAAATGAGTAATTGGTCAAAATTAAAAGATGATAGATACAGACACCAATTTGGAAGTCTTGACCTTAACCACTGAACCATGATTCCCTGGAGGTCCCAAGCACTCAAATATCAATAGAATTAGATGGCTGCCTTTAGGGTCAGTATAGTGTCAAATATTTAAATCAATAATTCTAGAATCGTGGAGAAATGGCTATTATTGAGTTATGTACAAGGTTCTAAGGGTGCAATAAGGCAAGACAGGGAAACTCTGCCTGTAGTGGTCAAGGAAAGCTTCTAAAGCAAATTTATTCCAGGTGTGTCTTTCATAATAGTTGAGGAAGAACTAAACAGAAATGGAATAGAATGAATGATTCCAGCTACCTTCAAGTGGGGTTTGGAATGATTTGGAGAGGGTAGTAGAGGAAATTTGAAAGACTCCAGAAGTGGCCAGACTCTAAATATTCGTAAACTGTATTAGTCAGCCTCTCTGCCATTAAAAATACCATAAATCAGTTGGCTTAAACAGTAGACATTTGTTTCCTCACAATTCTGGAAGCTGTTAAGTCGAGATCAAAGTACTGTATCATTGATTATGTCCCTGGCGCAGGGCTCTCTTCCTGGCTTGCAGATGGCTGCCTTCTTACTATAGCTCCAGTTGTCCTTTATTCTATGCATGCACGTGGACAGACACCAAGATCTCTCTTCTTATTACTATAGGGCCACAATCTTACAAGATTAGGAACCTGCTCTTACAACCTCATTTAACCATAAGAAAATCCTAAAAGTGCTATTTCCAAATACAATCCTATTGAGGATAGAATAAAATACACATTTTGAAAGGACACAATTAAGTCCATAAACACTTCCATATAGTCTTTACCTTTTAGTCAGTCTTTACCTTTTACCTTTTATCTTTACCTTTATCATTTTACAGGGAAATATAGAATTATTGGAAGACATTAGCAGGAAACCAAAGACCAACTTTTTTTTCTTATTCCTTTTCATCAAAAATATAATATTTTCATATTATCAAAGGAGGCTTAATATAATTCCAAAGAAAAAGTAATCCAGCAATGCAATTATGAGTATTTTTACCTAACCGAAGAGTAAAAGAAAGCTCTCTCTTGGGTACTTCCTGTCTGGGGTACGTCAAAGCATCAGCAGGGCTGGGGATTTAGTTCAGTGGTTCAGCCTCCTGCTTCACAAGTGCAAGGACCCAAGTTCAATCCCCGGTAATTAGTCTCTTGCATTCTGTTTTGGCTCCTCTATAAATTTTGCATAATCCCATGCTGTTAATTGAGAGCCATGTGATGTTGCAGAGTTAAGCTTGAATTAAGCATAATTTCACAAAAAATAATGAAAACTGATGATAAAGGAAGATTTCCATTCTGAATTACCTGGCATTTATATAGTAAGAAAGATATGGAGATTTGCTTTACCAAAACATGTTAGGTTTAGCATTAAGAATTTTTTACTTTGAAACCAAGGACTGACAGTTTAAAATGTGAGTGCATAAAAAAATTACATGTCCTTCACACAATATTTGACAAAGATTTGAGTTTATATATATAGTAAAACCTTTACATGGTCATCCCTGGTTCTCACTATACACATTTTTAAAATTAAATAAATAAATAAATAAATAAATAAATAAAATGGAAACAAAATCTATGTAAATAGGGAAGTGTGGAAGGGGTAAAGGACCCACAGGTAATGGGGAAAAAAATAAGAACCAAGATTCATCATGTACAGGTACAAGCACCCAATGATAAATGTAAATGCATTGTATACCTAAAATGTACCAACAAAAGAATTTTTAAAATAAATAATTAAATAAATAAACTATACACATTTACACTGTTAGAAATATTGCATTAGCATATATTGTGTGTCCCCAAGACCTGGGTACTATCACACTATCCAGAGATTTGATTGTAAAGATTCTTGGAAAACTATACACACTAAGATTTTTTTTAATATTAGGCATTTCTGCATTCAATTCAGTTTTCATAGATGACTACTTTGCTGCTCTATGACTATCCATAAATTGAGAAAAGGAATCACATCTTAGGAGTAAGAACATCTGATTTATAGAGATCAGTTCGGTTGTAAAGTGAAAGTAGTGAAAGCTATTAATAAGTCTCATACTCAGGACTGCATGGCAAATTAGAACACAACCATGAAACTACACAAAAATTAAAACAAGTTTAACTTCTAAGTGTTGTAAAGTGCCTGATTCATTAAGAACTATGATCTTCTAAAATATTTTAAAGTTTCTATTAAGCCTCAATGAAAGCAGCCTCCCAAATACAGTAGCATGAACTTAGAATCAATTTGCATGTAAACATTCTTGGGACTCTACTGTGAAAAAAATACATGCTGTTTTCTTTCACATTATTTTCCATAGAATCTATGTAATTTATGCTATGCAAAACCTAGACTTGCTAAAAGAGACTGCACATGCAAATTTCTGATTACTTGTTAAAGTAAGGATATATTCACCAAATAAAACAAACTTTTCCCTCTCTTAAATTATAATGAACACAATATTGATTTTAGAGGAAAATAATCTAACATGCCTGAAGCACTCTCACAATTCCGGGGAAGGTTGGGTTGGTGGGTTGACTCCAAGCACTGGAGAATTGGAGCTGTGCACACCCCACCATAGTGAACAGAGTGGATGGTGGACACTCACTGTTAGCATATAGAATGTGTAGGCCCAGGTGACCCATCACTAACAAGGGACCGGTGTCACCTCAGCTGGGAGGGGGGCGAACAGCCTAGCCTGGGGAAGCAGATAAGACTTAGAAGATATGAAGAAGAGCACTACTAGGTTCAGTGTAGAGCTGCATAAATTAATTGGTGGCATTTTAGATTCAGCTAAACAAGATGAATACTGACTTCTTAGGATTGTCTCGGGACTAAATGAGATTAGTGCTGAGCTGAATACAAAACAAGTTCACGTTCACTTTTAACTCATTTTACTAATATTGTGGTTTTTATTCTTAGAAATATAAGAAGATAGAAAAAGGTTTAGAACTCTTGGAAAGACCCTACAGAGAAGCAGAGGGGAGTTTGATCAATTCTTTTTTTTTTTTTTTTTGGCTTAAATTCTTTTATTGGTACATTTTAGGTATAAAATACATTTACATTTATCATTGGGTGCTTGTACCTGTACATGATGTATCTTGGTTCTTACTTTTCCCCCATTACCTGAGCGCCCTTCACCCCTCCACCCTTCCCTATTTACATAGACTTTGTTTCCATTTTTTTTTCTTTTCTCATAATTTTTCCTTTCCCTTCTTTCCTTTCCCCATTTCCTCATCTCATCTGCTCAATTCCTAAACTTGCATTCTCCTCATTTCCTTCCCTATAAGGTGGCCTACTTTGTAGAGTAGCAAGAGAATAGTGATGGCAGGTAAGGCAAGGATAGGCTGATGGGGGCTGGCATTTTTGATCTCTAGTTTTCAAGACTATTTTCCAGATAGGTCTTATGTTTTAGAGAAATTGGGTTTTTGATTCCTAGCAGTATCCCTTTGAAGTCAGTAGTTGATGCTCGGAGAGTTTATGTAACTTGTTCGAGATCATACAGCAAGTAATTGATAGAGCCAGTTAGGAACTTGGTTCTTCCTGGTGTCAAGGATTTTCATCTCTATACTATACTTTCCGTCCTTGCCTTTTTTCTCTACAAAGCTGGATTGATAGGAAAGTCAATGTGTCACTTGTTTCAAAGATGTGTTTTAAAATGTATTTATGCTGAGCCCATCTTTTTCTTCTTAAATACCACATCTTCAGCAAAGCCTATTCTCATTACTTCATTACCTAGAAATCGCTCCCTTCTGAGTACTGTCAGTAATTATCATGTATTATCACATATTATCATTTAAGAGAGAGAACAGAATTTACATTTATTGAGAACTTATTAGGTATCAGGCACCATATAGGCATATGCACGCATTATTAAATTAATTCCACAAAAATTAAATGTGTCATACACTACTATTCTGTTTATACTTGAAAAAAGAGTATTGGAATGATTAAATAACTTGCTAAGATCAGAGAGCTAATAAACATCAGAAATTATAACTGCTCAGGACATTATTTAATTACTATTATGCCTTTTTTCTTTCACAACATAAGAACCTAGTTTTATTCTTCTCTACATTCACCATAGTGCATGGTGCATTGCTTATGTGTTAAAATGGCTCAATAAATGGAATGAAGAAATGAGTGCAAAGCATGTATGTTGTTGAGTATAGTAGTGAATGTTCCACAATGGTGCAGTACTGATTATACTGCAATGGTGATTCTTCTATCCACAAAATTTTTGGCTCTATTTTATAACATCATCTAAAATTGTTTCTCTGTGATCATTTTTCTAGAATAAATGGAAATTCTTGGAAAGATACAGTACATAAGTCCCTCATGATTTTTATCTTCATGAGAATTTTCATTGTAATTCTTAACACTTAAATGCATTCATTTTGGTTTCTTTTCTTTCATTTTAAAAAAACTATTATAAATTACTCTTATCCCATTAAATGATGTATGGGTCTGTTGAATGAGATGTTCCAGAAACCAAAACCTACACAGGTCTCACTTTCACAAAGTTGAAAACCTTTCTTTCTGAAACTATAGAACATTCTAATGGAGATGGGCTATATAAATTGGGGAAGGTAGTAGGTATTAGGGTAAGTATAACAGTTTTTTTTTAAGACACTAGATTTATATCTCAAATAATGTGGTTCTTGACTTAGCCTCCACAGCCAAAAATAGCATGAGTTTATTTTGCTTGCCCATTATATCTCCAAATCTAATTTATCATCCCTAATAAGACTCCAAGGTCTTTTTCACAATCAGAGCTTTCCAGGTTGTTCTAATCCATTTAAAACTCTCATTCAAAATTTATTTAGTCCCAAGTGCATCAAGTTGCAATTGCCAAGCTGAATCTCCTTCTAGTAGTTTTTGGGCTTATTATTGACCTTTTTAGGTTCCTTCATATATCTCTTCCAGGTAGAGTGCCCACTGCACTCTAGCACAAAGCCTCTCTCTTTGTGGATATATTGCAGTGTGTTTGATGAACAGTGAGCCTGTATAATACCAAGTGAAATAGTAATTTGACCTGTATACATGCACTGAAATAATTCAGGTCCCTAGACACGCATCACATATACAGAAATCTACCTCAGGCTATTTTCTTCTGAAGGTATGCATGGCTATGCACCCTATATTAAATTCTCTGCCAAACTATGGGGATTACTAGAAATTGCAGTGCTCAGTTACAATCATTGACCTTGCAGACATATTAAACAAAAAAATGACTTTAATATAAATTCCCAAGTCCTAAAATTAAATATTCTATAAGTCTCAAATTTCTAGTATTGGATACAAGGAAGAATTGAATTAAATATTTTCTTAACACCCCAAAAAATATAAACATGAATGAACCAAACGATATATTGGCAATAGAATATAAGCATAATATAATGATTCAAGTGATATGACAGCCTGGCACCCTGCAAATATCTTGAACAAAGAAAATGATGTTCAGAAATCTTCCAATTGTGAAGAGACAGAGATAGAGGTAGAGGTAGAGGTAGAGGTAGAGGTAAATCTCCACACATACATTTTCTGATTATTAGGCATCTTCATAGATGAATAAAAAGCATCAATTAGTGGGAAAAATTATGACTAGGACACAGAAAGCCTGGATATATTCACGCCTTTGACATGAACTTACTGCTCTGCTTGACAAATTAATATTTTTCTTTAAAGTGGACTTAATATTTTAAAGTGAATTAATATTTTTCTATAAAGTTTAAGTAGATCATTATAAAAGAAGACAATGATGTGGCACTCTACGATTTATTTTCAATATATCAAATTCCACAATAACTCAGTAAAACTAGAGAATTAATTTTTCATATGCATAACCAAAATGAAGCAAAAGCAACTTCAAAAAATGTAGGCTTATTATCTTTTTCATAAGGCTTTTAGTGTTTTGTTAACCAAATTTTATGAAAGTAAATAATAATAAGCTTTTAACTGGAGTGGAATGAGTCATTCTTGCATGAAATAAATCTTGATTTTCAAATACCTCCACTGTTGTGAAACATTTAACATAAAGCTATTAACCACACTTAATGCTACAGTTGATGTTAAACAATAAAAAGCAAAACACTTTGTGTCTAGTTTATTTCAGTTAATGGGAACAAAAGTACTATAATGATATTTCCTGTGAATTGAGCAAAATGAGATCAATTAACCAATAATATTGATATTATATATTCCACAACCTTACTATATTGTACTAGCAATTATAACCTACTGTGTTTTTAATTGAGCTATTGTATACTCCCTTAGAATAATGCTAAAATAGAGAAAAGTATTTGGTAGAGAGAGACAAAAAAGTCTTGCTGTTGTTCTGAATTTTCAAAGTAGCTTCAATGTAAGGCAGGTCAGATTAAACAGTTATCCACTTATGTTTCCAGGTTACATAAACAGAAAAGCAAATCTGGTAGTTGGTACTGAAACATTCTTCAATTTCTGTGAGGAACAGTGCTATACCAAGGTGGACTCACGGGGCAGAGGACTCTTGGAGAGTTTCATACTTGCTTTCCTGAATAAATGGGAAGCATTAGGTGTCCTCTTCTGGATAACTTGCCCCTGTAATCCCCACTTTGACTTCTGTCATCTGTCTAGTAGACACTGCAGTGGACTGCACCCTGGACTGACTGATCTCCTAATTTGTGGAAGATTTGCATCAAAGGAAGATATTGAACTTCTTTCTGAACAAGGAGGACTGAGATGAGCTCTATCTTACTCTTCCTATGGGCCTTCTGACTCAATATGGGGTTGCCCAAACTGCAGACACCCTAAGGATTGACAGTTGATCCACATGGACACTGGCTGTTTCTTCATGATGGCTACATCTCTGAGTTGATAGTTCATTCTTAGACTGACTTCTAATACAATTGATCTAATCTCTGCAAATTTAGTTACAATGTAGCTAAACCTCTCAAAAATTTGTTTTTCCTACAGGAATGTAGATATTCTAGTGGACTGTTATTTGTCTTTCTCTAGCAATAAATTTTTAAGCACAAAACCCACCACTATGACCATCCAGCACAAAATCCTTTGGAGTGCTGGACCTGCACTGAGCTCTCCTGGAAGGACTGTTACTGTCAGGCAGATGGCCTCCAAGATCAGTGTTACACAGAGCATCACAACCATCAGAAGGCTTTCTATGTGTCCCAGGACCATAGCTGCATCCTTTCAGATTGCAATAACCCTGTACAATGAACACCAGAGCTCTTCAGTGAGAATGCTTCCTAGAACCTCTCTAGGGCCTGGCAAGCTAGATGTACCTCAGTGAAAGACAAGCAGTGCCTTCCATGCTTCCTCACTTTTTGACTCCTAAAGGAACCAAGACAATGCTTTCCCACATCTCTAGTTGGGTCATTAGTTAGAGGACTTGTGTTCCCAGCACTAGCCACTGCTCTTCTATAATAAACTTCTCTGTGCTGTTAGAAAACTAATCCAGCTCACAAGGATCAGAGAGGACTCCCTCCTTAGTGCCCTGCTTTGTTTGAGTCGGGATCAACTTAAATTTGTAAGTGAGAATAATTATGAGTAATCCTACATGACATGTCTTCTCAATAATTTTCCCTTTAATAACTAAAGAGGAAATAATCAGAATTTTTCACGTTTCACCATTTTATAAATGAAGAGTGGAAAGTTCAAGGAGGGTAACTGATTCACCTGATACCACGTGGTTAATAGTGAGAATAAAAACCGCACTCACATATGACTCCTCAGCCTCAGTTCATCAAATAATCACACTATCAACTGTAATCTCTTGTTACCTGGGTGATAATGTAGAAAAAGAGAAGATTGCTCCCCTGGAGTGTGTCCTGAAGTGCCTATTCTACATTTTATTAGGAAGATCAGATTCTTAACTAAATCTAAGTACCAGGCCACAAGAGGAGCCTAGTAAGTAGAAACTCACACACAACAAAAACTGCACAGATTGAAATTTAGAGATGCTGTTGTGGAATCCCAACTCCACAGTATACTACTTTAATCTCTGTGCCCCTTGGTTTGTTCATCCATAAAATGGGAATATTGTGAAAAACATGAGGCATATTATTGGTATTAAACAGAAGTTAGCTTCGTCCATCATTCATGTTTATACAAATGGAGTCTGCACAAGATGAAATTTTATGTGCTAATAATAAATTTGGACAGCAGCTCTCAGTTTTGGCCACATGTTAGAATTACCAGGAGGGGTTTTGTAAAACACTGATATCAGTGTCTCAGGACCAGAGGTTCAGATTTGATCTATTTGGAGTGGATTTAGCATTGAGGTTCTTAAGAGCTTTTTGGGTCATTCTATAGAGAAGTTAATAATAAGAATGTAGTATGTTATATACATGTACCAACTGCATACAAGAAATGTAAACATTATGTACTGAAAACATGTACAAAAAAATAAAACAAGGGAAGAGGATCAAGGGAAGGTTTGAGTGGGAGGGAGTGAAGGAAAAGAGGATGAAAAAGAAATTAACCTATGTTATATAGCTGTACCAACTTTCCACAAGGAAGGTAAGTTTTATGTTCTATACACAAGTACTAATAAACTAAAATAAATAATCTAGTATGTTAAAATCTAGTATGAATGAACACTTGCAGATACTAAGCCTTGACACACTTTGATCCATTAATCACTATAGCAAATGCTATTAGCAGACCCATGAGTGAATTGAGACTCAAAAAGATAAGTTTTTTCAAGACCATACAAGTGGAAAACAAGTATAGTACATAGATGTTTGCATTTGGACTGTCTTTGAAATCCAAGCTAGTAGCCACCATCTAATGCCATAAAGATAAAGGGTCTAATAGGCCATTTTTATGACACTGTTGTACCTACTTGCTTCTCTCAGAGACACATGTATGGCTTCTCTGAATTCTTAGCATGACATTCACACTGCCATTCTAACAGCCATCCTACTTTGTCCCTTAAAGCAGTTAAGCTAGACAAACAAGGTCAAAATCACAGGCCAGGTAAAAGTTGGAGACAGCAGAATTCTCAGCTATTTCACCAGCAGAGACCCAAACAGAAGATTTCCTCCCAGCCTTTAACACAATTCTCAGATTTTACTTGGTGATAACCTTTGCCTGCCACCTTATTTTTTATTCAATCACATTGCCAAATGGACCAGTGGAAAATTACTATTTATACTCACGTGGTGTCAGTCCAAATGTACCTGGCAGGATGAAGGGCAATGGGGGAGGGAACTGGTGGTAAATAAGATTGAATGACAGATGGAAACTCTGCTGGAAAGATGCAGAACAAGGAGACAGTTGGTTATTGCCCAGCCATGGACAGAAGCAGTGGGTAGAAGACACACTGCCTGATAGCTTCAGCATGTCTCCATTATTTCTATTTTCTTTTCTTTTTTTGTTGTTAAATTCTTTTATTGGTACATTGTAGGTATACAACACAATTACATTTCTCATTGGGAATTGTACCTTTACATAATGCATCTTGGT
>NW_004624735.1:36702521-36737272 GCF_000247695.1 Heterocephalus glaber
GAAGATGATATCAGAAAATGGACAGACATCCCCTGCTCCTGGGTAGAAAGGATTAATATAGTGAAAATGGCCATACTTCCAAAACTGCTATATAGATTAAATGTCTCCATTATTTCATGGCCTCCCTTTAAGCATCCAGACTCTGAGTCTCTCTTTGATTCACCCAATTTCCTGTTCATTGTCTGACACTGAATACCTCGGGGGAATTTTTTAAGTACTCAAACACATTCAGGAAAATTTCTTTTTGAGCTTCTCCAGAAGTTCTTTCTGAATATTTAACTGTGATTTGGACCCCATTATAAGAGTAAATTTAAGACTAAGAGACCAAGGCTACATCATGCTGAAGATTCAGCCCTGCATTAACCTGGCTTCCTTCTCATTCACATTCTTATTCATCAACAGAAAGCTCAAGGGGATTCTGATTCGTCAACATTCTGAAACCACTGAAAGACTAGCGTACTGTAACAGCTTTTATTGATGAAGTCAGTACATTGTAGTGGTATATTTACTGTTATCAGAAAGGATTAGTCCTGTGAGCTTGGGCAACTCACTTAAACATTTACAGCCTCAGTTTCCTTACGTAAATTAAAGATAAAGCAATTTCTTCATAGGGCTGTAAGGAGGAGCTAATGGACTAGTGTTTAGGAAGATTCTTGCCAGCATAAAGATCAGCTGGCTGCCTCCTGTCGCTGCAGAGTCATTACCTGTAGTTAAATTAAATATCCCTGTGGCTAGTTACCCTGGAGCTGGCAACAGAGATGCCCAGTTAAGAAGCAGCTTGGACACAAATCAATGCTGATTGTTTAAAGCACCTACTCCAGCAACTTTCACTCTGGGGTTCTACTTGAAAATTATCTTCTTTCTTATGCATCTGTCATGTCTCTCAGGCTCTTCACTGATCCACCATGAGAATGACTCCAGACCAGGACTTTTTCTAGTGCTCCCTAGGACATCTGCAAAAAGAAATCTTGCATATGCTGTTTCCTTTTATAATTTGCATCATATAATTTCAAGCATACCACCAAAAACTGATAAAAATTCACTTCACAATTTTTGTATAATGTTATGCTAATTGTCAAAAATAAAATTAATTTTATTTATGTAGATATTCAATTAATTTTAATAAACTTTAACATTATGCTATGCTGAACATTTTGGTATGTGCTAGAAATATAATGACATGTTTTCACCTTTGAGGGATTCCCAATATAGCAGAGATATTGAATACTCAACCACATTCAGAAAAACTTACAGAAACTTAGAAAGTACTTATAGAAAAAGAATTTCATGCAATGTGATATATTTTAACTTGAAGTTTGTCCAGGATACTAGGGAAAATCCGGTCAGTGTAACACATTGAGACAGATAAATGATTAATAAGTTTTCACTGACCTATTTTTGAATCCTAAAGTGAATCTAAGCACATAGCATAAATTATTGTGTACATCTAGCTTCTGAGAAAACCATTCCTTTACAAAATTGTAGGCATATCTTTACTATTCAACTCATTTGTGCATATACCAAGGACACACTAGGTGTCAGGCACTATGCTAGGAATTGAAGATAAAGAGAAATGCAATATTCCTGTCTTTAGTGTCTCACTGTCAAAGAGCAGAGTCAAACATGTAGTAAGATAACTGCAGTACAGTGAAATAATAGAGAAATTTACAAAAGATGTAGTTGGGCCAAAGAATTTTAAGATTAATTCCATTGTTGTGCAGCTGGAAAAGCATAACTGAGGGAAGGATATTTTCGCTGAACTGAGGTCTAACATAAGGTGCAGCAGAGAATGGGGAAGGAGATGTGAAGTACAGCACGTTACTGAAAGGAGCAGAAACAAAGTCACACAACACTTTCCAGGAAATGAAAAGAAGCCCTCCTCCCAACAGGCTCCACTTCTGTTAGTCCAAGGAGAGCACCATATCATATAGCTTCCACAGAGCCTAGAAACATTACTGAGCACTAAAATATGTGAGATTAAGTTCCTGTGTGGACCTGTTCTGTCATGTAGCATAAGTTTCTTTCCTGTTCTCAGCTTCTTAGTGGTTAATGATTCCTGAGATATCACAATTTTCCAACTTGTAAAGTTTTAAAATAAATTTGTCTCTTTTTTTTAATAGATGTTAAAGTGAAACAAAGAAACTACATAGTGGAGGTAGTGTCGAAAGACTAGAATCCAAGCCTCCTGACTCATAAGACAAAACTCTTCACCATGCTGAAGTTACCAAAGTGGATTACAAATACTGTGAGGGACACTTCATTCACCCTCCTGGATCCACCTTTCACCCTCCTCAGCTGTGCAGTCTCTCAGCAGCTGATTTCTATGGATTGCATCAGTTAGGCTCCCTTCATGCCAGGCTTTGGACTGGCTTCAATGGATCATGGAGGAAAGATTCATGGTGGGTGGAGAAAAGAAAACCTCAGGATACTTCCCTCTAAAACCTGCTCCCTCCTTCTGAGAACATTCCTCTGGCAAAGGCCATAAAGCTTGTGAGGTGGCACTCTCCTTGGACTCATGCTGGACTTACTCATGCTGGTAGCCACCTCACCCTCTTTGCATTTCAGATTCAGTAATGCCAGTGGTACCTCCAGACTGCTAGCCCAAGACTGAATTCATGTCCTGTAACTGTCCCAATGTTGCCATAAAATTGGGTTGCTTAAAACCATAGAAATTTCTTCTTTCATAATCCATTCCCTGACTTTTTGATCTTCTGGCAGCTACATTCCATGGTTTGAACCTATATCACTCTCATCTCTGCCTCTCTTCATGTTGCCTCCTTCTCTGTTGTCTGTGTTTCCTCCCTTTGCCTCTTTCTTCTAAGTACACTTGCTAAAGGATTTTGGGGTCATTTGACTCCTTTCAGATAATTTCTTTATCTCAAATCCTTAACTTAATTACATGTGTTACCACAAAAGGCAATATTCACTTATCCTCCATATAAAGTAATATTTACAGTTCTGTAAATCAGGACACAAACACATATTTTGGAGGGGCTATATATCAAACACTATAGTGCCTCTACAGTCTATGCTGTTTTCCTTAATTCTCCCTGCCCCCATTTATAATAATTCCTCCACTGGGCTCTGCTCAATTATTCATTTTGATTATGCTGTTTTATGATTTATATCTAGATGTCCCCCCCCAAAGCCTCATCCAGTGGGAGGTGAGGTTTTTCAGTGGTGGCTGGATCTTGGGTGTGTAATGTTGAGATTAAGGATGCCTCACCCTGGATATGGGTGGCACTGCCCAAAGGGCAGGCAGGCTGTATGAAATATAAAGGCAGGTTTGGTTGCTGCTACTTCTTTGTTGCCTTCTGCCTGACTAGAATTCTTTCTTCTCTGTGATGCCCCTCTGCCATGCCACCCTGCCTTGGAGACAGCCAACTACAGACTGAAACCTCTACAAACTGCGAGCTGAAATAAATCTTTCCTCCTTTAACTTTGGGTGTCAGGTATTTTGTCTCAGTAACAAGAAAAGTAACTAAGACATCCCATCATTTTAATCCAATGAAATACAAAATTCCTTCGGTTATCCTTGCAGCATACATGGGATTATGGGTATAAAACACACAAGATAAAATAATACATCAACCCAGTGCAACAGTTTTACTTCATAGCAAATAACTCAAAACATTAGTGTTCCATTTTTAAGAAAGCATAAAAATAGTGAATAAAATGTAAAATTTATGAGAATTTTATAGATAAAGCATATGATTTGCAGAAAATTTGTTATCCACTGAAAGTCATTTTTAGCTATGTTTCTTGATTCATCCAACTAGTGGGACAAGCTGATTCTTCTCTGCTATAATATGGAGTGGTTTTAGAGACACTACTCTTGGGTAGCTCAACTTAATCTTTTGTTTATTTTCTGCTTTTAATAATTAACTTCTATGCTTGGTGGACTTTATCCATAAAAGACAGGTTTAATTCTATTCCCTTTAATTTCTATTCTATTTAATTCTAAGTCTATTCCCTTGGGGACTAGAAAACTCTTTTCACCTCTTTTTCCAATTTGCCAGCTGTGCAGTGGTAAGATGACCAGGTAGTAAAATGGGGCTATGTTCGTCGGGTTAATGAGATTTGCAGTGTTGGACCATGAGCAAGATTTCATTAAAGGAATCCTGGATGAGAAGTCAGTCTAATATGTAGTCTCTTATCGTCATTAATGGTTCTGGATGACTCTTGAAAGGAAAAAGTGATGAAATTACAACTTACAGACTAGTAACAAACAAATGGTATATATTTACAGAAACCAGTAACTTTGGATTTGCCTCCATACCAAGAAATCATCACTAACAGACAAAGAAAAATACAATAGAGCACTGCATCCGAGAAGCCTAGTACCTAATTCTGCCATTCTTGACTCTAAGAGGCACTTCTCAGCAACTGCCAGAGCTATAGCCACTCTGAGTGATTTTAGAGCTGCTTCCTGACACAGCTTCTGCCTTGGCCCTTCCCCACTAAAGTCTATTTTTAACTTCACAAGAGGGCCTTTTAAAACATGAGTTAGATCACATTTCTTTGATAAGAATTTTCCAGTAGCTTTCCACATGTTGCCTAAGGAATCCCCCAAACCTCTAAATTGACTGCCTACAGTGTTTCGCGATGGGGATACAAATTCAAAGGATGAGACATTTGGTAAAATTTCATGGGGGTTGCTGTCACCATAAGTGCCACTCTTTGCCATCTAGGAAAAACAGCAAGGCTGCTGTGTATCCTGCAATGAGTGGGTGACTCACACAATGAAAAATCTTCTTGTTCCAACATGGCTTTCTGATGTCCTCTCTGGACACTACTTATCACTTTATCTGGAATTGTATTAGTAATTGTTAACACTTTATTATTGTTATCATGACTTTTTAAACTGTAATTTCATCAATGATAACATAACTCATGGCATTTGAGTCATTATTATATGACATCTGAATCAGTGTGCCTTTTTGCCATGTTTATGTTGATTCCAACTAAATGTGAGTATTTCATTACTTCACTATGTCTTCTAGTATAATTATACAGAGAGTATTTGTAGATTTTCACTGATTTCTCACATATCTTACTATTAGGGAGGTTTTTTTCTTCTAGGTGTGTACGTACTATTATGTTATAAATTTCACTTCAGGGAGGACAAGAGGTGCTGAAAAACATTTGCTATGTTGTGGGTCCTTGTGTCTGACATTACATAATCTGTCCTGTGTCACTTCTGATAACCTCAAGGCATCATCTCTTCTGGTTACAGTAGCATTCTTGCCTATGATCTACAGGATCATTCTTATCAAAATCTCTCCTTAGGATCTGAGCACTAACTGTTCTTTCTGCCTGAACCATTCTCCCCCTCAGATAGCTACATGGCTCTTTGGTTGAATTACTTCAGATCTCATACAAATGTTTCCTAAGCATTGTAGAGTTCCCTGACTACCCCTTTGTAAAGATCAACATCACCCAGATGGTAACTTTTTTGTTTTACTTGTATATGCATCTAATTATCATTAGACTTTACTTGATGCACTGTGAGCTGCTAGGGAGTACAGCCTTGCATTCCAACAGTGCAAGGACCAGTGCTTAGCATAAAACATGTATTCATTGCACATTTATGACTAAATGAATAGGTCTTCCTTTTAATTTAAAAAGTTAATTTAAATCTTTACTTTCTTAATTTTTAGAAGTACATTTTTGGTTGCTAAATAGTCTATATTTTTCCAATATCTTATTCTTGTTTCATAAATGTAATATAGTTTCGTGATTCTTCAAAGATATTAACAGTAGGATGGGTTTTTTTCTGCATTTCCTGTTTGCTCCAATCCTTCTATTTATTTATTTAGTTAGTTAGTCCTTAACTAATTACTGATTGTTTTAATCTCCTTGTTGCTTGCACATTAGAGGCGTATTCAAATACTGATGGCCATTGTCAGTCTACGTTTTTCTAAGTGCACACTAAATTCCAGACTAAAGGTTCTGAATCAAGGGTAAACAAGTTCTGTCAGCTGGTGTGTGCCAATGTGAAGAGATCTGGTGTCTAACTGCCTTTCTCAGTTCGGACACCCAAGAATTAGAATTTCCTATTCTTTTCTCTACAGTGGTGCCAGTTTTCCAAGGAAGGTTCCGCTAAGCTCTTTCTAGACAAAAATCAGCCTAGCTGATAAGCTCAGACCTAGGCACTGTTCAATAAGAAGACCTGAAAATATTTCATGTGTTTTCTGTTTCAGGCTTCTGGACCCATTCTTCCATGCTAGCCATTCCCTCTCACCTCTCTGGTTCCATTTACGAGTCACTAGTTATTCTATGTAGGACATGAACATCTAGGTATCTAATTGCTTCTTTAAGGACACCGAAGAAATCCCAACCTAACACACACACACACACACACACACACACACACACACACAATTATGCTTCACTTTCTCAGTGATTGGTCCCCTCAGTTCCATGACTGGACTGGTTTATGGAGTAAATCAGTCTTTCCCATTCGTGTCACAGTCTAGCGACACTTAACTTTAATTTTCCTCTGTGTTATGGCTTCACTATCATTCTTCCATATATACCATTCTTCCACATATCATACATTTTCATTGAAGATGGTATTTGTGTGTTGTCTTCTGTTATTCTTGTTTTGGGACTATACTACAGCAACTAAAAAAGCGGAAAAGTTTAATCCACCATTTTGAAACCACTTATCTTCTACAATTCTTTATAATTGTTACAAAAGGCTTTATTGTTTTAATTATTTTCTATGCAAATTTCTAGTTTCTTTCATTTCTTCAGCTATTTAATTCATTTAGCCTAATAGTTTTTCAGTGCCCAATGAATGTCAAGCAGTGGTTATACATTAGGGTGACAGCAGTAAGCCAGAAAGATTTGGGTGTGTTCTCATGCATGTGCCAGTCCACTGAGGAGACAACACCAACTTATACAGACACCTGTGTGAAGATTGCTATGATGGGAAAAGTTCAAAATGCCAAGCAATCAGTGAAACTGAAAAGGCATTTAACATCAGATAAAGCATAAGGAACCAAATTAGACTTAGAGGGCTGGGAGTGGGATGGGCATACTTGGACAAATAGGCCATTGGGACAAAGTAACAGGCAAGTCCAGGAGGCAGCACAAGCACAGCAGATCCAAAGAGCTGAGAGGAATCCATCTAGCAAAAGAAAATACAAAGGCAGTGAATAGGTGACTCTGTGTGAGATGAGGAAATAGGCAGAGCCCAGGAGGTCTCTTGAGCACCCTTCTAAACTTCAGACTCTAGCTGAAGAACAATGGGAAGTCATCATTCCAACCAAAGATTATGTTGTTATCTTGTGAGTGCATATTTGACAGTTAAATCTTAGTCCATACAGATTGCATTTTGATATAAGCTTTTCAAAAATACCGTAGGTTGATTTTCTTTTCCAAATAACAAACTTCCCAACACAATGTAATACTGGTATATATTCCATTCTTTATTAGTGTATGCTACCTCCTTAATTACATGTGTACTTTTTATATAAATTAATCTAGCCTCTGAACTATCCATTCTACTTCATTGATCTATTTAGTTATCCTTACATTAATATAACAAAATGTAAATTATTTCAATTTTATAATATGACTTTATCCTGACACAGAAACTTCCATCTCCTCTCCCCTTCAGCTTTGAATTGAATTAAAAAACATTGATTTGGAAAAAAAAATACATATATGAATCTTCAGCCTGTCACCAGAAGAACTTAAGTTTAGGCATAAAGTGAAATTGTGTTACAGTCTTTTCACTCACAGAAACAGTAAAGACAAATGCAGATCGAAGAATCACCTCCTTTTTAGACAGGAGCAACAATAGCAAACACTACTTTGAGCCTTTCTACTGCGCTAAGTGCTCTGTGTGCCACAGGTGATGTAACCAGCTCTCGCCTTCTCAGATGGTCTCCTTCAATTTCATCCACAGCAATAAACATTTTAATTATTTCCATTTTGCAGTTGAAGAAACAAGGGTAGATAGATTGACCTATGTAAGATTACTTGCCCAAGAAGAGAAAGCCTGATGAATTTCATTTTTAAAATATGTACCTAATATATAAAAATTATTAATTGTTTTTAATCTGTTAAGTGATCTGTATAAAATTTTACTAAATTCTGCAAAGTTTTTATAGCACCTGGTTGCAATTGTAAGTTTGTCCATCAATCCTGCCACTTCTTACTCATGTCTTTCCCCCCTACCTTGCACAGTGATTTAAATTTCGATGTCTGAAAGTAAATACTTGATTGAATTGACTATTTACTTTTGCTTAGACTATACTAGAAGCCTGAGAAGGTAGGAATGGCAGCATGGGAAAGCACAATGGAAAAAAACAACAAATATTCCTATTCAAGTTTAACACACAAAATTGATTGACTAACACCAGAAATTCTGAACCCAGCCTCACCTTCATTAAATCTGTGAAAGTTTAGGAATAAACTTTAGACCCGGAAAGAGAAAGAATGGAAAAGCTCCTGGAACCAGTACATATGTATCCTTAACAACCAAACACTGGCCTAAAAGGAGACCTTGCATTGTGCCAGAACAACTCTGACCAATATGGCAGCATTCTCCTACTGGCAGCTGCAAATTTGGAATTGATTTAAGTTTAAACCTGAGTAATCATAAACCATCAATTAGCTTGTGCCCAAGCAGCTGTGATCCATAATGAGAAAGGAACATATTATTTTCAGTTTAGATGTGTCAGTTATACTAGTATCAGTGACTTACACAATTGTCATTATCTAGCACACATAACCACTTTATCTTCTCAGGGCCCACTGCTCTCCTATTAAAAGTAATTATCACTTTCAATATCTCAGGAAATCTCCATCAACTCAACAAATATTTGAGAGGAAACTCAAAGTTGAAACCGTATTTATTTCCAAAGTTTTCTATTCTGTTCAGACCAGAAGAACAATCTAGCAAATCTTCTAAAAGAGATCTCAAACTCTTATGCTGCAAAGAAATAGCTTTGTTCATTTCTCGTATATTTAAAATATACAGAACAAGTTCTAGTTCATGTATAATGAACACAGATTCACAGATAAATAAGATAATGTTCCTAGTGCCTGTAATCTACTGAGAAATGAAAACACAAAGATACTTATATTGTGATAAGGAATCAGATTCTTTGAGAGAACAGAGAATGTATTCACATGGAATCAGTTTGAGAGATCAAGGACAGAGAAGACCCACTTTGTGATATGTATGAAAAATGACTAAAATTTTGGATAGCAAATGAAGTAAATATTTTTATTGAATATTTTCTAGTGTCTAGATACTATTTAATGATAGGAATAGATAACTTTTATTTAATACATACCATGTGCCACACAATCCCTTTTGAAAAAATATTTTACTCCATTTAACAAATGCCTTTTAAATATATACAACATGCCACAGATTGTCCTCATTTGTAATGTTACTCTGAAAAATGAAGATGGTGAGGCCTAGAAATCAGGGGAGCTGACATTTGAGCCCATGTATTCTGTTATTTGAGGGTCTCACACTAAATTACCTCCCCTAGGGAAGTGTTTGAGAACTGGGCTATCCCACATAGCAGCTACTAGCCACATGTGGCTCCCGAGTACCTGCAATCTGGCTAGTCTGAATTGAAATATGCTTACCCATAAAACACACACCAGATATTGATGACTTATCATATTATTAAAGCTAGTTACATCCACTTTGTGTTTTCTTATTTTTATTAACATGATTAATGAAAAGCTCAAAATTACAGCGAAGGCTCACATGATAGCTTTATTGGACTGTTCTAGAGATGGAACAGATTAGGACAAAGATGCCCTCTAGAGGATTGCCTTGTAGTCTGGTGGGGAGATGTGACTAAACAACTCAGTACTATCCACAGAAGGGTGTGATAATTTCCAAAATGGTGCACATAAATATTGGTTTTTATGAGTTCACAGGAGACTGAAATTTCTTCTGGCTAGGACAATTGGATATCTCTACTGTCTTGGTTACAATTGAGTTTTCACAGAATTCCAAATCTGAATATTTTCTCTTACCCTTGGGTTATCATATAAACATGAAGAATCTCTGAAGCCCATTATGAACTCCAGTGGCTCCCTGGCTACCTATACAGAAAACAGAATAGATTAAGAAAGCTCATGGCCACTCTAGAATCAAGTTAGTTCAGAGCTGCTAATAAGCCCCATATTTCCTTCACCTAGTAAAATTTCTTAAGTGTCTACTCCATGCTCAAACAGAGATGTTAGATTAAAATAATGGTTACCTTCCAGGACTCACTTTGCCTTCTCCATTCACATATTACAGAAGGCAGTGTTAGGCAGAAGATTAAAGAAAGGCAGACAATTGGGTAAAGGAGGCAAAGGCCTGGGCCCTGGAAAATCTGAATCCCAAATAGCCTCTGAGTAATGAGAATTAATTACATCAACGTAGCTGCACTAGGACTCCAACTGGTTTTTCATTTTTGATTAATTTAAATAATCTCAATCTATTATGTGAACCAGCAGGATGTTTTGAAAGATAAACAAAGCTGCCTGCAATTTGAGTTTCTCCTGACCTTAACCAGCTCCAGTTTCACACTTTGCTCATTCTCTGGACTGTCATGGACTACTTAGTCTTTGACAACCCAAAGAACCAGATGCATTTGAAACCAGAAGGCCAAATTCCTCTCCTGAGAATTTGCCTCCACGGAATTCCTATGTAAGGTTCTATAAAGTGAATCTCCCTGGCAGCATTTGGAAGGCAGTCCTCTCCTTCTCATGGCATCAAGTTACCTGGAGACTGTTCAGTTTCTAGAGCTATAACTTTCAAAAGTTAATATGATACAAGCAAGACCACTTGAGACATGAGACCATATTGAGATGTCATTGGAATTACATGGGACACAGGCCTGGCCAGAAAATCCAGGGCTACATATGTGCAGATGTGGTTTGCTTCAAACCAGTTCATTTCTCCCCTCCACTCCCAGAGGCCTAGCCCCAAATACAGACAATCCATAAAGGTGTGTGCACATTTGACCACAAAACCCCACTGTGTGAGCCAGAGTTAAACTTCTACCTTACTTAAGCTTGATTCTGACCAGTTCTTATAATACTGCTAGGTAAAAATTATAATTCATTTTCATTTTAAAATTTAGAAAAGTAAGACACAGAGTGATGAGGAAATCACACAGTGGTTAGCATTTGGATCAGAACTGGAATTGTTAGGTCACTCACCTATATCAAAACATGAATTCAAAAACAAACTTATCTGACTTTGTTCTATTCTTCTAAACTCTACAACATACTTCCTATAACAAAATATTTTAACAACGTAAAGATTCATGTATCACTTCCAACATTTTATAAATTATTTGATATAATTAGTGAAATCAAGACAAGGTTGTTTAACATTTTCTCATCTATGAAATGAGTAAATGGTAATAGTCTTGTCATAACATCTGGTTGTTAAGGTGTTATATGTGTTTCTTTATAATAAATCATGTATTTTATTGTAGCTAATTATTCCACATTTCATTCCACGGAAGATATGAAATCACTTGGCAAGTTAAACCCCCCCGAAGGTCTCTATTTTCCATCTATAAATGTGGATAACAACATAAGCCAGATGCTGATACCTAGGATTGCTGTAATGAAATAATGGATCTGAAACACTATGCATTTCTAAATACTATAAGAATGTGACTTTGCACTTGAGCTGAAGAATTATCGAATTCAGAACAGGTTTTTTTTATTCTTTTCTCTTAACCCATAAAAGTATAAGGTGAAAGCAAACAAGACACTTAATTCTCTTGTTTCTTTCAGTTATCCACAAGCTTGAGACAGGATACATTCATCATGTGTGCATCCCTCGAAACCCAAGGAAAAATGACAATGGGTCTCATGCCAAGCCAGGTACCTGGAAGAGTGTTTCTGGAAAGGAGGGTGAATACTGAGTTGTCAGCTTTAGGGATTCTTAATATAATTCCCAAGGCATCATTTACTGGATAGCTCCATTCTACCAGTAAGGTCAGAAAGTAAACTGAAGCCCTCACAGGTAAATATGGAACCAAGTGTTAAAAGACCACCAGACACTATACATAAATAGCAGCTGCTAGAAAGAATGAGGAGGTATCATCAACCTGGCAGCAGGTCCAATTAAGGCTTTCAGATGAGAAATGTTGGGAGAAGGAAAATCAGACATCCATTGTGTGTGGCCAGGTCCCCATGTCTGCACACTTCAAACTTTCACTTTTCAAAAACAAAAAAGGACTATTAGAAAATGAGAACACCATGGAAAGGAATAGTATGATTATATAAATCCAGAAGTATGAATGAAGTCATGGCTTTCTCCTGCAATTCCGATCTTCCTATAATATTTTGAGATTCAGCAATGTCATCTAGCTCAAAGCTTTATTTTGTAAAATTTATGCTTGTGTCAGATGTATACAAGGTATGATCAAAACATATGGTGAATGTTTAAATTTTTAAATATATTACAGTAAAAGTCTCATCACCATTAATTGGCCTCAAAACACTCTACTTTGCTTCAAATACACTTTCCTACAATGCTTGCCCCGTTCTGAACCATTTCTGGAAGTCATCTTTAGTGACTGTCTTTAGTTGAAGTGTCATGACTGTCTCAATGTCCTAAATTAATTTGAAAAGTCAGAGGAGAAAAAATGGATGAGTAGTAATCAGCAGCAAAATACAGCTATTCCAAATGATTTGGAATTGAGACACCTGAAAAAGAACAACTTGGTGAAGAGAAAAAAAGACTCAATCTCTGAGAGTTGAGAGGGAGGTGACAAGAAAACAAGAACCTGGAGAGACAATGAAGAAATGGCACATAATGCAGAGAAAAGTATAGAGTCTGGAAAGTTTACCCTGGATCCCAGGAAGAGAGAACCTGTCTCCAGAGATCCACGATAAGCCCTTAGGGTTGGCAGCAACAGGGAGAAACAACAGACTGGGCCAGCAGCACTAGAGCCCAAGAAAAGGCATGGTTATTGGGTTACTGGGTTTTACTATGAAAGTGAATCCCTTTGCATGGAAGACTAGAATTGAAGGCTACAAGCCAATTGGTTGGTGCCACCCACACTCATTGTGGGGCTTCTGTCTTTACTAAATATATTCAGCCATATGCAGAACTATGCTAAAGCATTCAATGTATTAATACAGTTATTACACTCTAATCTAGCATCACACAACCATGATCCAGCCACTTCTCAAAGGTTCCACCTGTGATAGCATAAAGCTTTGGGGAGTCACTTAGATACAAGCCATAACAGCCAATTACACTTCACCCTCCCCTCCTGATTTAATAGAACTGCTTGGACCTTGGGTCAGATGCAAACACATAGTAGCCATGCCCAGAGTGACAGAAAAACAGACAATAACAAAAAAGATCTCCATATGAACAATAAAGTCCTTCTGCTATAACTGACCCACAAATTTGGAAAAAACAACCCAGAAAAATGAAAAGACAAAGTAACAAATTTCCCCCAATAACTCCCAACTCCCCAAAGCTGTTCCATAGGCAGCAAGGGGAAAATCAAAAGCTGAATTATTCAAATTGATAAGTGAAGAGTTTAAAAAGGAGATCAATAATGTACTCAGCATGCTCAAAAAGATATAACTAAACAGATAGTGAACTTAATAAGAAAAATATAAAAACTAGCTTAATAAAAGAGTGCAAAACATGAATGGCCAGTTTAGCAAAGAATTAGAGTCCGCAAAAAGGTACCAAACAGAAATCCAGGAGATTAAAATTTCTTCTGAAAATATGGACAACAGAAGATAGGGTAGATGTCAATGACCAGTTATTCAGAGATTTAAAAAAAAAAAAACAAGAGAACATGAAAACAACAGGTAGATGATGAAAAGAAGGCTAACTTAAGATGAATTGGAATTTGTGAAGAAACAGAAGACAGCACAAAAGACAAAAAAACTGTACAGAAATAATAGCAGAAAATTTTATGAATATGGAGAAATAATTTAGCATTGAGATAATAAAGGCATATAGAACCCAAAATAGCCACAATCCAAAAAGAAATTGTCCACAACGTATTATAGTCAAAACTCTGAGAACAACAGAAGGACAGACTCTCAAAAGCACTTAGAGAAAAAGAACAAATCACTTCAAAAGGTAAATCCATTAGAATTAATGCAGACTTCTTAACAGAAACCATAAAGGTCATGAGACCTTGGCATGAAGAACTTCAAGCCTAAAAGAAAACAATTTCCATCCAAGACTGATATAAACTGCAAATTTATCTTTCATTGATAAAGAAATAAGAGCGTAATAAAAATAAGAGCATTTTAACAAATTCATGACCACCAAACCAGCACTTCAAAATATTCTCAAAGATATCCTAGAAAAAGACAATGAAGTCAACAATGACAAAAAGTCAATTAGAATGACTACACCAAGCAGGGTGAGCATTAGGTAGAAAGGGGAAAAAGGAATCACCAAAAGAAAAATAATAAAGTGTCAGAAATTAAGTCAATATCTTTCAGTAATAACTCTTAATGTGATTGGTCTCAATTCCCCCAACAAAAGACACAGATTAAAAGAATGGATCAAGAAACAACGTAACAATATGTTATATATAAGAAATACATTCAATTGAAAAAAATGTATAGATTAAAAATCAAAGGATGGGAAAACAACATTCCATGCAACAAGAAAAGGAAAACAAGTAGGAATAAGTATTGTTTTCAGACAAAGTGGAGTTCACGTCAAAACTGATGTGAAAAGACAAAGAAGGTCACTACACATTGGTTAAGAGAATATTCAACAGGAAGAGATAACAATTATAAACATATGTCCACCAAACACTGACACACTCAACTTGATAAAACAAACACTACTGGACATAAAGATCAGATAAACATCAACAGAATTATAATGGGGGACCTCAATACCCCACTGTCACAGATAGATCAAACAGAAAAAATTAACAAGAAAATATTGGTGGAATAAAACCTTGAAAAATTGGACATAATAGATATCTATTGGTAATTTTAGAGTTTCTCCACCCAACAAAAACAGAATATCATTCTTCTCAGCACACACAGAACTTTCTTCAAAATAGACCACATAATATCCCATAAAGTATATTTCAGTAAAGTATCTTTGAGTAAAAGAAAAATAATCAAAATAATCCCATGCATATTATCACACTATAGCACATTGGAATTATGGAAAAGAACTTGTAGAAATTACACAAATACATGGAAATTACATAATACTCTTCTTGACAGAAAAAAATCAAAGAGAAAAGTGAAAATTTTCTAGAATCAGGCAATAATCTCAATACATCATATCAGAACTTATGGGACAAAATGAAATTAGATCTAAAAGGGAAGTTTCTAGCTGTGAATGTCTAAACAGAAAAGCAGAGTAAATAATAACCTAATAAATAACCTAATGATGCACATCAATTTCTTAGAAAATCAAGAACAATCCAAATACAAAGCAAATACAAGGAAGGAAATTGTAAAGATCAGTAGAGAAATTAATGAAATTGAGAAACTGAGACTAAGAAAACATACAAGGAACCATTGTATCACAGAGCTTATTCTTCAAAAGAATAAGCAAAATATACAAACCCATAGGAAATTTTAAAAGACCCAAATCAATGCAATTAGAAATGAAAAAGGCAAAATCACAATGAAGACTGCTGAAATCCAGAATTCATTAGTAATTGGTTTGAAAATGTGTACTATAATAAATTGCAGAAAGCAGAAAAGTGGATAGATTTCTAGATACATGTCAATTAACAAAAATGAGCAAAAAAGATATAAATATACTGAATCCTCCAATAACAGGCAATGGAATAAAGGCAATAATAAAAAAACTACCAACTAAAAAAAAGTCCACACTAATATTCCACAAAATCTTTACTAAAATTAAAAGAGAAGGAGTACTTCCAAAATCATTTCTGAAACCCAGCATTATCCTGATTCCAAAATAAGACAAGGACACAACCCAGAAAACACAACCACAAAACAATTTCTTTAATAAATATGGACACAGATATTCTCAAGAAGATACTGACAAAACACAATGCAACAAACTGTCATAAAGTTCATGCACAATGATGAGGTAAGCTTCATTCCAGGGGATGGTTCAACATATGCAAATAAATAAATGTAATACATCACATAAATAGAAGCAAGAACAAGAAATACATGATCACTTCAGTAGAGGCAGGAAAAAGCCTTTGGAAAAAATCCAATATTCATTAATCATAAAAACCAGAAACAAAATAGGTATAGAAGGACCTTATCACATCTGATAAAAGGCATTTATGCCAAACCTGCTGCCAACATCATATTAAATGGGTCTAAAATCAGGAAAAAGACAAAGATGTCCACTATTCAATGTAGTACTTGAAATATTAGCCAGAGCAATCAGGCAAGAGAAAGAATTAAAAGGGATATGTACATAAAAGGAAGAAGTCAAAATATTGTTACTTTCAGATGACACAATTCAAACAGTTCCATCAAAAGAGTGCTAGAATTAGTAATCAAACTCAGCAATGTAGCAGGATACAAAATTAACACAAAAAAATCAACACAATTTCTATATATTAATAATGAACTCACTAAGAAAGAAATTTGGAAAAGGCCATCATTCACAGTAACATCAAGAAAAATTAAATACTTAGGGATTAACCTTAGGAAATGAAAGACTTCTACATTGAAAACTACTGTACTCTACAAAGAGAGATTGAATCAGACATCAGGAAATGGAAATATGTCTCCTATTCCTAAATAGGCAGAATTAATATGTCAAAATGGCCATACTTCCAAAACTGTTATACAGATTTGACACAATCCCAACCAAAATAACAATAGTATTCCTCACAGAACTAGAGGAAATAATCCTAAAATTCATGAACTAGAAAAGACCCAAAATAGCAAAAGCAATCCTGGGCTACAATAGCAAACAGGAGGCATCATGATTCTGGACTTCAAGTAATATCACAAAGCTGCAGTGATTTTTAAAAAGGCATGCCACTGGCATGAAAACAGACAGACATGTGGATAAATGGAACAGAATAGAGGATGTAGAAACAATCCCAAGCACATTCAGCTAGCTTATCTTTAACAAAGGCTCCAAAACACATCCTGGAGAAAAGATAGCCTCTTTAACAATTGGTGCCTGGAAAACTGTGTATACACCTGCAGAAGAATGAGTATAGATTCATATCTCTCACCAGGTACTAAACTAAAATCAAAATGATCAAAGATCTAAATGGTAAAACAGAAACAATCTGCAGGAAGATAAAATAGATAAAACTCTCAAAGACACAGGCATAGGCACAAACATGCTAAACAGAACCCCAATTGCATAGAAAGAGCATCAAGACTCAGCAAATGGAAATTATATCAAATGAAAATGGTTCTGCATAGCAAAGGAAATGAACAACAAGTGAAGAGAAACAAATTGCCAATTATTCCTAATATACAGGACTAATATCTAGAATATATAAAAAACTGGAAAAATGAGACACCCCAAAATAAAAGACCAAATAAAAATAGACATCTGATATAAATAGACACTTCTCAGGACATGCAGTACAAATGGCCAATAAATACATGAAAAAAGAATGTTCACCATCCCTGGTCATTAAAGAAATGTAAATTAAAATAAATCTGAGACTCCATCTTACTCCAAAAAGAATGGCCATCATTGTGAAATCAAGCAATAACAAATGCTGGAGAGGCTTCTGGGAAAGAAGAACCCTATGCATTGTTGGTGGGGAAGTAAACTAGTAGAATCTCTTTGAAAATCAGTATAGATATTACTCAAAATCTAGAGCTAGAAATTCCATTTGAACCAACTATTTCCCTTCTAGGAATCTTCCTGAGAATTAAAGACATCATATTACAATGATACATGCATATCCATGTTGATAGCATCCAGTTTATGACAGCTAAATCTTGAAGTGCCCTGTATATCTATCAAGGGATGACTGGATAAAGGAAATGTAGTGTTCATACACAATGGAGTACTACTGTGTGATAAAGAAAGAGACTTGAGTCATTTGCCAATACATGGGTGCACCTTCAGGTCTTAATGTTCAGTGTAAAAGAATTAGAATCTTAAATATCATAGGGTTTTTCTTATGTGAGAAACCTGAAGTATAAATAAAAAGTAAAATAAATGATAAATAATAGGAAATAGGAGATAGATCTTCTGCAAAAGTGAAGGGAAATTAGAAATGAAGGGAGAGGAAAGGAGGGAGATGAAAAAAGAATTAATGTGTCATTTATAAATACGAACTCCCCACGGAGAGTATAGTCATTATGTACTAAAAACATGTATCAATGAAAAAAACTTAACGAAAAATTGCAAATGGGTTTTGTCATGGTAATTTTGACTTTAAAGGAGAGTCAGAGTTTGTAAGTTGTCATATTCAGAGATTTGAAAACAATAAGGTGGATGAGGGCACATTAATATTTTTATGAGCCTGCTTTTCTAATGGATGACATGAGGCAGTAGCATTTAATGTATTTTTATCACACTATGTGCTGTAAGCAAGGGTGATTTTTAAATTGTTTATTAGCATGTGTTTGAAGTATATAATGGTCTCATTCCTTGTGGGGAATTGGTAAATGTATACAACACATCTCAATTCTTTTTATCATCCTGTTTATCTCATCACTCCCATCCCTCCATCTCTTGATCCCCTTCCCACTTGAAAAAGAGCTATCTTCCTACTTCCTCTTATCTATCTTTTATTTTGCTCTTCATTTATATATCACGTTTCTCATATAAGAGAAACCATGCAACTTGTGTGTCTGGTGTATCTCACCTAACAATATAGTCTCAAGGTGCATCTGTTTTCCAAGAGGCTCAAATTTATCCTTCTTTATGCTATTGTAGTACTCCATTGTGTATAAATACCACATTTTTAAGGGCTATTAATGGCAATGTGTTCTTAGTTTTTTTATTCATTGAGTTTATTTGTACATTAGAGGTGTACATTATGATCACATTCATTATAGGGAATTTGTACCTGTACATCATATTTTTTGAATGTAATAAAATTTTTATTTAAACATATCATATACTTTAATCAGCTCTTATAAGAAAGAAGAGAATATAGCATTTATTAATTAACTGCAGTATACTATGTCACGTGCTACCTGATAGTTCCCCATTACTTTACTTGATATTCTGAAAAGCCTCATAATTACTCTAAATCTACAAAGTGGAAAACTGAGGCTTGAAAATATGATCAGATTATGTAACTAATAAATGATCAAGTGAGAGTTACAATTCATATTTCTATTATACACAAATTCATATCCCTTTGACTTTATTTACTAAGATGCAACATTGACTTGGGAGTAGCTACTACTCATTGAACTTTAGTAATTCCCACTTATCATAAGGAGATACATGGTACTAGAACTGCTCTTGGTACTTGAGGTAAACATTATTAAACCATACACTCTGACCCCATAAAGGTTTCCACTAGTCCTACTCAACTCTCTACTTACTCTATTTCACTTGTACTCAAATTGGATTTCAAGTGGAGTCCTATATAAAAGCTTTGTGTATACATAGAATATTAGTGCTTGAAAGAATTCTAGAAAGCAAAGTTTAATTTCTGTAATTTTACAGATTTTGAAACTGAGATACTAAAGAGTTGAGTGCATTCACTTATTATTAGTATTGAAGACAGGAACAGAGCCCAGGCTTGGTTCAGGATATTTTAAGGTCATGGGTTTGTATTGGTCAGCTTCTCCACTGGTGGGACACAATACCTGACACCTACACTTTAAAATAAAGGTTTACTTTGGCTCATGGTTTCCAAGGTTTCAGTCCATGCTTGACAAAGGCAGAAACCTTATGATGGAGGGGCACAGCAGAAGAAAGTATTCATCTCATAGGGGCTGGAAGCAGACAGTATAAGAAAGAGCCAGAAAGGAAGGAGCCAGGGACAACTATAATCCCCAAAACATTCCTCAGTGGCTATCTTCCTCTAAATAGGTCCTACCACCAAATAGCCCATTCAGCTATTAAGCAGTGAGTTAGCTCACTGAAGAAACTAGCACGCTCACTGTCCAGTCTCCTCTTAGGAGTCCCTGAATCTAGACAAGTTGAGAATCAAGAGGAACGAGCACAGGGTCCACATCAACAGATGAACTGATGGGGAAAATGAGGCATCTGCACACAATAGACTATTATTTGGGCATAGGGAAGAATGAAATCTTGTCATTTAAAGCAGAGTTGATGGAACTGGAATGCTATAGGCTGTACACAGAAGGACAAATGACTCTTGTTCTTTCGCCTATGAAAAAATTTAAAAAGCCAACCTACATGTAAGATTGTTATTATTAGATGCTGGTTAGGGTAAGATAGAGGATAAAAGGAAGTTGGGTAGAAGGAATAAGTTCTAGTGATCTACACATAGTGGGATAACAATAGTTCACAATAACATATGTATTTTATGATATCTAGAAGAGAGGAGCTCAAAGTATCCAGCTATAAAGAAATTATTAGGAAAAAGGACATGCTAAGTACCATGATTTGATTAGTGCTTGTGTAGATGTGTTGAAATATCACACTGAAGCCTATGTGCAATTAATATATGTGTAATGGTTTAGATCTAATATGTCCCCAAAATTCTCATGTGTAGGGAAAGTGATTGGATCACAGGAGCACTATACTCATCAGTCGATTTATAAATTAAGTTCCTATGTGCTGGCTGGATTTGGATCACTAGGGGACATTAATTTGAAAAGTGTATTTTTGTCCCTGGCTCCTCCTTTCTCCCTCTGCTTCCTGGCTGCCATAGGTTGAGCACCTGTTGCTCTGCCACATCTCTTTACCATCCTGCTTCTACCTTGAAGCCCAAAGATCATGGACCAAATCTGTGAGCCAAAATAAACCTCTACTCCTTTAGGTTGTAGCCATCATATATTTTGTTCCAGCAATGGGAAAGTGAAAAAGAAAACATGTTAATCAAAAATTAAAACGGTCTGGAGATTTAGCTCAGTGGCACGGTGCCTGCCTTGCAAGCCCAAGGTCCTGAGTTTGATCCCCAGTACCAAAAGAAAAAAAAGAAAGAAAGAAAGAAATTAAAACAAGTAACTTAAGATGGCAAATTCTATCAACTAAGAACATTAGAGAAAAATAGCAAATACAGATATGCTTTAATTAGATAGTGTTTTGTTTCTTGTGCCCTTCCAAATGAATGACAAGATTAAGCAAGCACAGGCAATAATAAGGAAAGGCCTAGAATGCGAAGCCAAGTGATCTGGATTTAAATTTCACCTTTGCTTGCATTATAATCTGGAAAAGCTTAGCCTCTTGAATCTTTGGTTGCTTTATAAAGTGGGAATGTTAATCCTTACCTGAATTATTTTGAGAATTTAATGAAGTACCATGGGCAATACCCCTTGTCAAAATCTGGTATATTGGAGCAGCAAATTAAACTTAATTTTAAAAAAAAATTTTAATTTAAAAAAAAAAACATGAAAAACATCAATGGCGTTGTTGCAGTGGATATTACCTTATTTTTTTAGCACACTTAAATCCTAGAATTGTGGGTAGAATTTGAAAAGAACAAAAGACTCAAAATAATATTAGACCAGTAAACCACAAGCCAGTCGTAATGTTGCATAAAAGCAACCATATAAAATTATCCACAATTATCACAATAGTTATTCATACTGTATTCTGCAGTTAGCATATTGTCACCGTATGAGCAAACTTGTTTACTCCCCTAACTGTGTTAATTCCATACTCACAAGAATGAGGCCTCAGCTGATCCACTTTTCCTTTGGCACCAGTTTGACATCACATTCTGCCTCTACTTTTTTGCAACAAATTTTACTCAACCCCTGTCATATTCTTAAAACAGTATTTGTATTCAACTGTAGCAAAAATAAATGTACATTAATTAAAATATGCAGCATACTTGTTGAAAGGAACCTGGTACACAGTTATAAATCAAAACTCCTAATGTTTAGGTATACTGCAGGCTCAGCTTGCTACCAGGCTCCAGGCACAGCATGAGTCTGAGAAGTCTACAGATTCCTGTTGTTTCTCTCTGGAATCTTGAATTCTGTGTAAGTCTTAGCTACCCAGGCTAGAATCCATGAAGTGTATCTCTTTCTCACACTGTATTTCATTTTGAAGTGAATGAGAATTTCTTATACGGGAAAAGTATTCTGAAACCAAGTATTTTAAGAATACAATTGAGGAATTAAAATTTAAGATTTTAGTATGCTATTATGTGGATCATGTCTCCAGTTGAACACTGGCTTCTTCAGTGAGAATCACTGCATACAGAGAGTAGCAGGCCACTCTTTGCATTTTAGGATATTGGTTCAAATCTGACAGTTCTGATAATGATAGGCAACTGTCTCCAACTGGGCATACTGTCTGTTGGTCTTAACTGAGTGTACACTGAACAAATATTCTTTGTCTCTAAACTAAAGGAGACAGAGGGAGAAAAGAGGAGAAAAGGAAGGAAGGAAAATGGAACCAGGAAGGAAAGGAAAGGAAAAAGGAAAATTAAGTTCTGCTTACATGACAAATCCATAAAATTCTGGCTGCCATCAGGAAGAATATTTTAAATGAAGTGGAAAGCATGATGCTACACTTTATACACAAGTCATTTATAAGGACATGGTTTATTCCCTGGCTCTGCTTCTCTGTACTCATTCACTTGGGACCACTGGGATCCATCCTCAGAAGCTCCCTTTCAGAGTCAATATCACTGTGAACTCTAACTTTATCTCAAAGTTCTAATGATTGTGTTTCTTCTTCCCATGAACAAGTCCCACCTTTGTCTTCTAACCTTATCATTTTCAATGATTAAATTCCTGCCCCTTGGGGCCGGGGATTTAGCTCAGTGGTTACACCACCTACTGTGCAAGCACAAGGACCTGAGTTCGATTTCCGGTACAAAAAACAAAAAAAAATTTCCTGGCCCTACCTGATTACAACCAATATAACATTTTTTCAAATGTATGTCATCATTATGAACTAAAACTTTACATAAGCTAAACTATATTTTAATTCTCATAAGTTCATTCATGATAGATGTATTTATGCCTACAATATAGATCAGTAAACTGAGGTTTAGAAAAGTAACTCACATAAGATAATGAAATAGTAAACAATACAATAGAATTTGATGTGCTTTTTCACTACTGACGTATTCTTAACTAAACATGTTTCCTTTATTCAAGACTTTTAAATGCTCATCATTAAGCAATATATGGGGAAAAAAATAAATAACACTAAAGTGTGATGACAGAAGTATCATGAGTTTGGAAAGTAGAGAAGGAAGTGCAAAGATGGGCTTTCAGGTAGGTGGAAATGCACAAAGAGGATTGTTTTAAGTCAGAATTGAGGTATTTCATAGGAATGAGGCAATCAAAGAAAGCAAAGGGTTGTTGGAGATCAGTTAGAGGAGGATTTGAATGCAGAGTAGTAAGTTATATCATTATTTCAGACAAAGATGTTTTCAATTTGCTCACAGCTTGAAAAGTAGATGAGAACAGAGACAAAAATAGAAAGAGAAAGGCTTTTATCATCCAGATTGATATGATATAATGCCTAATTCAGGTCTGCTGTTGTAGGGTGAATGAGAATAAATACGGAGGTAAAATTTAGCTCTATAGTTGGCCAATTTGGCTATGACAATTGAAACTGAAGGACTGATGAGTCTAGATTAGGTAATAGTTTAAAATCTCACAGACCTCAAACTAAGTAATACCTCTTGAAACATTAAAAAAAAAAAAAGCAAAATTAGAACAAAATGAGAAAGTGTCAAATAACCACATAACAAAAAATGTTTATGAAATCCATAAGCTCATGAGTAATGAATCTAAAATAGTGCTTCTCAAATTTTAATGTACATACAAATCACTTGGAAATCTTACTAAACAGTATTTATGTTTGGTACTCCTGGTATGAGGACCAAGAACAAACCCTTAGTGTGATAAACAAATTGTACATTGAATAGCAAAGGTATAAATGCAGAAAATGAGATCTTCAAGATGCTTTTGGACAGGCGGTAACTATATAATAAACCAATAAAGAAAACTGGAAATGCAGGTTTTAGGAATGTAGATGGGATAGACTATGTTTTATTTTTTAAGGCTCTTTTAGGAGGCCACTCCTGCCTTCCACAAAGTTATCCTAGAGTTAAACTATAGGGGCCACATGGAACTTGCTGCCTCAGCAGCTTTTTAAAAAGTCTGTTTGATGTAAGGGATGGGAAGAACAAGCTTCATGTAACTGCAAAGTTAATTATTTCATGGCCAGGAACGTTCACCTTGAGTAAAGGTCCCATGGTTTTTTCCTTTGCCAAGACCCAAAGATTCAAACTGGATGTGGAAATGAAAACATTCAGCAGTCAGCTCCCTCAAAGAATGTTGGAAATATACACCAGAAATCTTTATCCAGAACTAAACAGTTATTGTTTGGCAAGTGTTTAGAACAGTGGATGAAACAACCCATAAGTCCTGCTAATTCTCTTCTCACCACCAACTGCCTGCCTGCTTTAACTTAGAGATGGTGGTGAGGTCCTGTTCGTGTTTGGTTGTTCCTGTGTTTCTCTTTTAATCTGGTTTCATATTTAAATTCCCCAATAAAGTTACTTTATAAGAAATGAATGCTAATCTCTGCACTTTAAATATATTCTTGTTTCTATAAAACTTCAGCCTGCATAATAGAAAGGAAACTTTAAAATCAGCTTGCATTTCTATACTGAAATTCAACTAAGTGATCAGCTACCCTCTGCTCAAACACCTCCTCTGCCCATCAGCTCACCCTCACACAGAATTCTCACTATACAATTAGACAGCAATTTTGGAAAATTTTAACTTAGGTCAGGCCAAGCTAGCTTCATTTATTTGTCCTGGTTCCACTCCATAGACACAAAGAAAAATGTAATCACACTTTTAAATAATATTTTTTCATATGTTGAAGACAACTAGTATGGTTCTTTATGGTCCTCAGTTCTCCAGGTCAAAATTCTTTGTTCATTTTACTGCTTGTCATATAAAATGAATTTAAGTCTCTTCTTCATCCTACTACCTGTACTCTAAAAGTACTCCATTTTTTCTCTTAGATTATGATGTACTCAACTGTAGTAAAAACTCCAATTTGAACTGAACAGCTTAGATTAAAAAGTGCTCATCACATCCCATATATTAGCTATTTTTATACTTTAATGCATCCTGACACCATACTATAGAGTCAGGGAGAGACAGGGAATGCAGATCTAGAAAGAAATGCTTCTGAGTTTAATAACCCAGTCTCAAGCTTTGCTACTATATGGGAAGTTAATTAAGCCCTGTAGCTGAAAATTTTAATTTATAACATGATAAAATTAAACTTAAAAATGAAGGACAGATATGAGATTTATAGATAAATTTATACAAAGATCCTCACAATGGCTGAAACAGAAGAGCCATTCAATAAATTTTAACTATTATTAATTTTTTATTATGTCAAAACATGTTAGATTAATTTATATTATAATTGTAATCACCTAAAAATCCTTAAACAGTTTTGTATATCATGTTTACTAGTATAATTATTTTATTGTGAAACCAGTAAAATAAACTTATTTTTACCTACTTTTTAAATTTCTTTAAAATATTAATGTGTTATGTCAACCTCATTTGAGTTTTTATGGATAATAATTCTGAAACCAAATAGTTAAAGGCTCTTCTTACTTTTGAACCAGATATAATTCTTGTAAGCATATAATCTTGCTTAAAACATAATATATAAGATTCATAAAATAAATTAGTACAAGTAGAAACCCATATATACCACCACACAGAATTTTCAGTATACTTTCAGGCAGCAATTTTGGAAATTTCTAATTTATGTCATCCCGAGATGGCTCCATGAGTAGAGGCACAGAAACACACTGGTAGAGAAAGAGTTCAGTCCCTCTAAAGATATCACTGTTCAGTTAGGGAGATGCTTTGTATCCAGCCCTTGGATCTCCTGTGAATTTCTTTATTTATACTAAATCATCTGTAAAGTGTTCTGCCTATTCACAAAATGTCTTGAGAGGCTTTCTGACATCTGAAATCCGAACATGTACTGTACATACTTAACCTACCAAAGAAGGAAATGATTCTGTCATAAATGGTTTATTCTTAGTGAAACTATGAAATCTAATAATCGTGATTGCTTCCTTTTCTTAATGCTTACAAAATCTCTTCCTAACAATCCTTTAACAGTTCTTGCCAAGGATCCCAAAAAGCAAGTATACCTGTTACTAATGTGAAATGAAGAGATAGTAGGAAAAATTATTTCACATATCCTTTTGACAGACTGTCTAGTTAAACAAGGGGAGTATTTGTCAAACACAGGATACAGGCAAGCTATTCTAGGATGATGACTCACTTAAAATTTGTTTAATTTTTCAAATGTATTTGGGGATTACTGAAAACGTAAGTGTCTTAACAGACATTAAATTAGCAATGATCTATTTAGTTCTGTAAAAATTCTTATAAAATTTTAAATTTGGGCTGGGGTATTTAGCTCAGTGGTTCTGTTGCTTGCCTTGCAAGCGCAAGGACCCAAGTTCGATCCCTGGTACCAAAAAAAAAAATTTTTAAATTTGTTGAAATTGAAATTTCCCAATATATTTGGGCACAAAATTATGTTTCCTAGGTAACATATGAAAGCACCCTTAGATTTCTAATTTAACTCTGTGTATATGCCTACTCTAAATTTGCCAACATTTTAAATTAATCAAGATTTGTTTTATAGGCTAGCATATAATTTATCCTGGTAATTATTCCTTATGCAATTACAGAGAACATGTATCTATGTTGGGTGGATTGCCTTGTGAATGTCAATTAAGTCCAGTTAAAGTCTTCTATGTTCTTTCTGATTTTCTCTCGACTTTTATTTATCAATTAATGCAGAGAACTTTGAAGTTTTCAAATATAAAATTAGTCTTAATTTCTCTTTAAGGTCTGTTGGCTTTTGTATCAGCTCTTTTAGAACTCTGTTTTTAAATGCTATGAAAGTCATTTGGTCTCCCTAGTGATCTATCCTCTTCTTCCTTAGGAAAATCCTCTACTTATCATGAATAATAATCTCCTCTTTGCAAAATACTTGGTCTCATTTTATTTTGATTCACCTTTACTTTTCTGTTCATTTACCATGAACTCATTTGTAGATTCATAGTTACTGGGGTTTTAATGTAGCTAGCATGATTTCTTATCCTGTCTGACAATCTCTGCTTTTAAATAATCTCTGTGTTTAAAACAATACACATACAATATAATTATCCATATAGATAATTCAATCCATAACCTTGTTTTCTATTTATATCTTTAATATTTTTTTCCTTTGTTCTTTATTTCTTCCTTCAGATTAATTGAAGTTTTTATCATTCCATTGTATCTCCACTATTGTTCTGTTTGTTTTTAGCTATACTACTGGTGCTTTTCAAAGTGGATAGTCTATACCTTATGTACTTATCTTCAACTTAATAAATAGTACTATGCCACTTCACATACTGAGTTAAAATTGTAAAACATACATTTTCTTTTACTTTCTTCTTTGTGTTAACATTTTCATACATTTAATTCTATTTATCTTATAAATTCCATGATATTTTATTATTTTTGCTGTAAACAGTGGTTTATCTTTCTTAAAATAATAAAAATTCCTGATATTTATTATTATGCTGCTTTTATTCATCTCTGTAGATCAATGTTTCCATCTGGTATTGTTTTTCTTCTGTCTGCATAACTTCCTTTAATATTTTTTATGGGGCAGGCCTGTCAGCAATTGATTCTGTCAGCTTTTGTTGATCAAAATTCTATTTTGTCTTCATTTTTGAAATATAGTTTTGCTGGATGTATATTTTAAGGTTGAAAATATTTTTCTTAAATCAGTTTTAAAATTCCTTCTATTGTTTTAGACTTCCTTTATTTTAATTTTTAAAAGTCTGAGGTTTTCTTAATCTTTTCTCACCCTCTATATAATTTTTATTTAAATAGAAAGTTGGCTTTATTTACATGATCAATTTTTGTGCAACTTTCTACAGTTTAACCTACATAGTTTTTTTAAATTCTTGAAAAATATATATCTATATGTATGTATGTGTATATATATATATATATGGTTTTGTTCAAATATTGAAAAATTTTAGATATATTTTTACTAATAGTTTTTCTTGCTCTCCTCCTTCTGTAGTTTCATTTACACATTAGCAATGTTAGTCTCTTATATTCCACTTAGTGAAACTCTCTTAAATTTTTTCTTTTGTTTTTTCTTCCTGTGCTGCATTTTAGGTGTTTAGCAATCATTTCTTCTGCTGAGTCTAATCTGCTAAGCCTACCTTATGGATTTGGTATTTAAAATTCCAACAAGACCACCAAGCTCTGCCGGTCTTCTGCCTCCCTGTGCTAAGAACACAAACCGCTTCCAGGCAGAAACCCAAAGTGACTGACCATAGGGCGCATCTCAGATTTCACACACTTGCACAACCTTTGTCTTGTCAAGCATCATAAAATGATCATTATTAATTTCCCCAAAGTTCTATTAGCTTACAGTGGAAAGGCAAGTCTAATATCAATTTCTCTTTTAGAAGTAGAAGCAGAAATCCTGTCTCACAAAATTTGTGGAAATGCTAAACTAGAAAATTTGTAGAGATACTTTGGGTTTGTTGTTATATTTCAGTCATGAGTTTACTTTCTAATACTATCTTGGTAGAGTTCTAATTAACATAGACATTTCTTAAATGAAAAGTGGGTTAGTTACTTTTCTCTCATTGCTTAGACAAAACACCTGACATCCAAAGTTGAAGGGGAAAAGCTTTATTTGGCTTACAATTCATAGTGGTTTCAGTACATAATCAGCTGACTCCAAGGGAGTCAAACAGAGATGTCAAACAGGCATCACAGAAGAGAAACAACATGGACCACACAAAGTAGCAAAAAATAAATAACAAAAGCAAACAAGAAAAAAACCAAGGCACCTTAGCAGTATCTTTCTGCTCCTTTTATCTTATTCAGACTATCAGGATTAGGGTGGTGCCAAACCAATCACTCACATGTAGTAGTTTAGTAATCACATACCCTTAATCCTAGCATCACATACTCTAGACTCAGCCACCTCAGAAAAAGCATGAGGCTTTGGGGGACATCTAAACACAAGCCACAGCGACAATTGTTTAATTTTATAAAGCTAGAATGAAAATGGTATGCATATTTAATAGCTAGGAGACAATGACATGTATATCAGCTGAGAAAAGAGCTTAAATTACATCAGAATATTTTCAGTAGAGTTGAGCCAGTACACACAATAATGATATCATATTGTGTTTAATTTCACAGAAATTTTTTCTTGTCTATTTAAGAAATAGAGCTGATCCAGTTTCCTAACTAAAATACTAAAGTCAGGTGTGAAAAGGACCATCTAATATTGGAAATGGAAAAAAGTATCATCCTTTTCAACTCTCACATTTCACAGCTTTGGAAAGAAAGGTCAAAGTCAGAGCAAGTTCTTCATTCACCTTAGGCAATACAGTCTGTTATTGTGAGAGCAGATTTTTACCTACTCCCCGTCCCAAGTGTTGCATACTCTACTGTCTGTTATAGAATTGAGTGTATTGAAATATATGGTGGTATGAAATTTACCAATGTAAACAACTAAATTATCTTTGCAACAATTAAATTATTTTGCAGCCAGGATTTAGCTCAGTGGTACCGGCGCCTGACTCGCAAGCACAAGGTCCTGAGTTCAGTCCCCAGTACCAAAAAAAAAAACAACAAAAATTTATTTTCCATTATCTTTATCATGTATTACCTAAATTGCTAATTAAACAAATTCTGGACCAAATTCTATTGCATATTGCACGTTTGATGACCAATTCAATGCCTCTATAAAAGTTGAGCAGCTCAATTATGATGCAAAGAAAGTGGAAACAAGTTATATCTTCCTAAAGTTACGTGCTTCACCTGTACACTCTTTAGCAACTTTGCAGTATTTTACTGAGTAAAAGCCTTATAAAATAGTTAATATTTGAGCCCATGGAGATTTAATTTTAGAAATGCATTCTTTATCAAACATCCGAAATCCTGTAAAATATCTGATTCCCTCAGGAGGTCTCTCAATGTTCTATGTTTACAGTTTTACTTAGCAAGTATTTAAGCAAATAAGTCATTTGACTAAGTTGTTCGAGGAGTTGAATTGAATCTTCGCCAAGATGATGGCAGAGAGATGAAACAATGTCCTGAATGATGTTTAAACAGTTTTGAATTAGTGATTTTTCTGAACCTGGCTTAAGAGTATTTCTACCAGATCACCATGAAGTAAAAAGATATACATTTAATTATCTACACTGGCAACTTCCTGAGAAGTCTCAACTTTCCTGATCCTCCAGATGCATCCCCATTGTCAACATGCATAAATGTGCTTAATTTCTGAGATCTCTATCTGTATTCCATTCCATAGTAGCAACCTACATGTGACTGTATTGGCCAGGAAATGCCTACTTTGCAAATATCCCCACAATCTTATTTTTGTATTTCTCCTACTCTGTGGACCCAACCTTTGCCACCATAATGAATTCTTATTACACCAGTTGGCCAACTCTACTGTCATACTTGCCTCTCCAGAACTTGTCTGGAGCCAACAATCCTCTATTTCAAGCATAAATTTTGCATCACCCCAGATTCTCTTATACAATTAGCATCGCTTCTCGGCCTTTTGGCTAAGATCAAGTGTAGTACAATCAGCATTCAACAACTACTTACTCCTTAGTACCCAGGTAGCTAATTTTCCAAGCCTGAATCAAACTTCTCAGTGGATCACCTCTGAGTCTCATGCCATCTCTCTGATGATGCCCACTAATCTCTTTTCTTGTCCCTAAATGTCCTTTTACGAGTGTTCTCATGAGCCTCTCTAGACTTGGCACACTTTGTTTGAGCCCTTAACCTTACTCCTCCCTTTTGTCCTTCTCAAATGAAATTACCTCCAGCTGAGGAGATCGTGTGGTCAATCAGGCTTTAATTTTCTTAACTTCTTCTCCCTGATCTACCAGAGACGCCTTCCTTACTCTCATCTCCCACCTCCCCATCTTCACCCCGAAAACAAGTTTCTTTCCCTTCATCATTTTCCCGTCTTTAATCAAGGAAAAACTGCCCAGGGCTCTTTACTGCTCCTTGCACCAGTGTTTAAAATTCCTCTCATTTTCTACAAGGTTTTGTCTCCATTTACTTTCCAGTACTGGGGGTTGAACAAAGACCTTCGCAAAGCTATATCCCCAACCCTTTTTAAAATTTTTATTATGAAACAAGATGTCTTTTTGTAGCTAAATTGCCCAAACTCTGCTTGAAATTGAGATCCTCCTGCCTTATCCGCCCAAGTAGCTGGGACTATGGGCATGTGCCACCATGCCCAGTGGTCTTATCTTTTAAAGCAACATTTTTCTTTATTCTTTTCTTATTAGTTTACCCTTTTCTGTGTGTATTTCTTCTCCTTTGCCTTCAAATATTTCACCATCCTAAAAACAACTTTGGCTCAACTGTACTTCTGATTATCAGAAAAGGAATTATGCTGCATTCATTAATCATTTGTAAATGTTTTTATTAGGCAAATTTAAAAATCACCAGGCAGAAAAACACTATGATAATAAAACACATTACCAGTAGTGAAAATGTGAGCATGACTTGCCAAGATGCTCTCTAGCTCTATCTTGGTTTTCATATTTTGTAGTTCTCCATAATTCATCTCATTTATTTATTTGTCTTTCCAGAAATTTTAGGAAGGGACCCTGTTGCAGAGCTGACCTCATCCTTCCTTCTACTAGGTTATTGATGCGCCTAACATTCCTTTGAAGAAAGATTTCATGTTTTATTTATCTCTAATACAATGATTTATGGATAGTAGGATTATTTAATCACTATTGAAAGAAAAAGTGGTGAGGTGAATTTGTTTTAGGCTCTCTAAGTTAGTTTTTTACTATATTCCGTAAACTATTTGAAGCTACTATTTCCTTGTTGTGAAATACAAAGAAATAAAAATGAGGAGCACAGCCCCAAGACCTGGGTGATATGGAAAATCACCCTCGCGATCCATTTGATATAGATTCTACATGCTGCCAAGTTAGGTCCTTGAGATCAGGGTCTCATTTTGATGTATGTTTTGTACAGCGCCTAGGTCAATGAGAATTCCTGGTGAATAAATTGAGGATGAAAGCAATGTGACTGATGTATACAGAGAGGAATGAGACTCCTATCATCTATTTTCAGGTGTAGAATTGCATAGATAGCCTTTGGCCTTAAATGTGGGTTTTTGAAAGTTAAACTCTTCAGCCTCAGAATCAGAAATAATACCTGCACACTTAGCTGGTTTCAAAATGGTTTTGCTTAGGGTAGTGGCCACAAAAGAACAAAGTAATTCTTTTAACTGAATAAATCAATAGCCTAGGATTTCAGAGTTCTGTAGGACTATGACAAAATGTATTTTGTCCATTCTTCTAGGTGTTTTCCTTCCAATTAGTTGCATCTGTATTCCTTTTTAATTAGAGCTGCTGGATTCTCATAGTTGCTTAATTAAACTGGGCGAATAATAATTCTTGTTGCCTATAGGAAAGTGATTGCAAATGTAGGGCCCATCTGTCAGCAAAAGTCAAAGGGGCCAAAACATTTTAATAGCAAAGTTACAGGGAACAAAGATGAATATAATAAGTAGGAAGCAACTTAATAATTAGTCTTGCTATTAGCTAAGTTTTATAGAACCTGATTTTACACTTTGATTTAAAACTCTTATCTGCACAACACAGTCATATAAGCATTCTAAGCTCAGGCAGCTCAAGTAGCTCTTTGGTCTCCTTTAGGGATGGATGCTATCGTTGAAGGCTCAGCATTGCCTCTTTTATGACAGGTCAGATATTCAGATGCAGTAATAACTACATCTGCCTTGGTGAGAGGGAACTAATACTATTAAATTTCTGCATATTCTCCATCTACATCACCCAAGAACTCTATCAATTACCTATTGTACAACCTTGGGGTAGCTTAGAAACTTGTTGGCATAACTAGCTCTCCTATCTCCCTGGGTTTACAATGCTTCTTCTGTAATGTAATTCCTTTATTATTTATCTCTGTGTGCATAACTAATTACCCCCAAAACTTATCAGTTAGAAATAACTCACAATAATTATCTCATAGCATATGTAAGTTAGGTGACACTTTCCTGACTCCTTTCTTTCATGCACCTCACAAACCACAAGAAGGTATCACCTTCCAGGACAGGAATCTCATCGGAAACCTCCCTGGAGAAAAATGTACTTCCAAACTCTCATAGATTTGGTTTGTTTCAAGACTATTTTATTATCTTTGCCACAACATTTGGGCTAGACATAGTATCTAGGTCAGGTCATAATTAAGGGGATCATATCACGCATGTTATGCATTACAGGAGGCAGGTATCATTGAGTACCAAGTTTTTCTGCAACAAACTCACTCGTAGGCATTGTCATAAAACACAAAGCTTCACACATTTTTACCCACCCCTATAGGTCCACTCATGGGACTATTCTCCAGACTTCTTGACTATTATCATCCAAGATTCCTTCTTCAGCACTGAAAGCAGCTAAGCACTTTGCTACTCATTGCTCAGATATCTATATGTCATTATTCTCATTTCTGATCAATCTCCATAGAAAGTAAGTCTTCAAAGCTCTGCCCATGAAGAGGATTTCCCCTCAACATTGTCTTTCACCTTGGAATGGAATGCAAATAGGACAGAACTCCTATTCTTTAGCTCACACTAACATATTAGGCTAACCTATCTATAAACCATGCCCAGGTTTACTGTTATTTTTGTTAGTTTTAATTTTAAAATTACATTCATTGCTTTATTCCTGATTATAAATAACATATTTTGTCTGCAGCTATACAGAGTATGAACCTCAAACCAAGAAAATTATCACTATGACACGATCACACAGATATCTATATACAAATATAAAAATATATTTATACATATATAAATATATATACTAATATATAAACAAATGTTATATATACATGCAAATATGACACACAGGCATACATTGTACATATACATATACATATATATATATATACACACACAATGTATGCCTGTGTATATATACAATATAAACACACACATGCATATATGACGTAGGCATACTATAACATCTCTGTGTTCCTTAGCCCCACCGGAATAATGTGGAAAGTTCATGTTTTTCACTTTTCCAATAGGTCATCAAAAATCAGGCTACAACCTTGAGCTAAAGGAAGGGTACCAGTTCAACAGACATGGGTAATTTGGGATCCCGGGTTATCGAGTCAGGTAAATTATCATGCTCCACAAATCTGTTCAGATTTACATCTACCATACAATTTCTTTTTTTATGATTTTTAAAATTTATTTATATATTAATTGGTACATTTTAGGTAAAAAGTACATTTACATTTAACATTGGGTGTTTGTACCTGAGCATGATGTATCTTTGTAATTATTTTTTCCCCATTACCTATGTGCCCTTCACCCCCACCACCCTTCTCTATTTACATAGATTTGTTTCCATTTTTTTTTCTTTCTCATACATTTTCCTTTCCTTTCTTCCCTTTCCCCTTCCCCTCCTGCTACCCCTCCACGTTTGGACCTATTCCTATTTCAAATTATATTCATTTTAATCATTTTCATCCTTATTTACACTTTCAGTTTCTCACACTAGAGATACTATTCTGTATTTACACATGTGTGTCCTATTTATTTCACTTAAGAGTATGGC
>NW_004624735.1:36752763-36774947 GCF_000247695.1 Heterocephalus glaber
TTGTCAAGTAGGGTAGTGCAGTGATGAATAACATGGACTATGGAGCCACGCGAGCTTGAATTCCAGGTACCTCATTGATTAATTCAAAATTTGGGACATTTACCTCCAGCAAGACATAAAAACATCCACAGAGCACCAACATCAAAAAAGATTACTCTAAGACCATGCTAAAGTAAGACAAAGTAAAGCCGCTTGCTAATTTTGTCTAATAAAAGATTTTTTAAAAGCCTACTGTGCAGACATAATGTGCCAAACACCGTTTTTTGCTGAGTGACAGCCACCTTTTCACCGATTACAGATCTATCCTGATTCTAATTTACATTCTCCATAGATAAGATTTAGTGAGATACTTGATCATAAAATTGCCCTGATTTTTTGTAGCACCCAGTATAAAGCAACTTCCTTCCTCCTTAGGCTTTAACAAAGATCCCTCAATTAAAGCCTATACCCTTTATTAGATTATTTGCAATATGCTACTACTGAGATGCCCCAAAGTTTCCCATGATGTATATTTTCCTTTGCAACAACACTATTAAACCAAACTTTCTTGTCTTCTGGTACTACTGTAGTCTCTGCCTAAAAGACATTGATGATAGACAGATAATATGCAAACACATATATACATACATAATTAGAATAGTGCCTGAAACACAGTAAGTAGTTGAAAAATCTTTCCTATTATTATTATATATAGTTTGAGAGTATTAAATACAGGAATGGGAAATTATGAGAGATGTGAGAACCAAGAAGGAGATCTAGAAGCTCAGGCATATCAATCTAATAATAAAATGTATACCTATAACAGGAACTCAGTCCTTAAACAATGAGACAACTGTGCTACCGAACTCATTAGGACTTGTGGTCAGTAAAGCAGGTAATGCAAAAGCACTAATAGAAGGCATGCAAACATTTAGAAGGTAGTGTATTAAAAGCAAGGACGCCATGCTAGCATATTAAATAGCATGCAAAACTTTAACTGTTTTTCACCATCTTCATCAATGCTCAGAAGCCTTCAGGGATAAGATGGAAGTTTATTGTCTGTTCATACATTGAGAGTCCACAAAGAAAAAGAACACTTCTGGCACCCTGAAAAAGCACCTGACAAATACTCTGCAGTTCCACTTTCCGAAATCTCTTGCCATTTTTGTCAGTAGTTGGAAAGCACAAATATGTTTTTGCATAGCACTCATATCACTGTCATTTGGCATTCGTAGTATGGCCCCACAACAGTCATTTACCATGTAAATTCGAGTCACATCCCAGCAATTTTGCTACCACTCTTACTATAAAGTCACCTTGCAGATTTCCTCTACCAGGCTGTTACAATTTTTCAACTTTATTGCTAAGCTGATTTGTTTTCCATTTGCTTATTGATGAATTTTGCTGTTAACCAGAATTATTTCTTCAGTGACTAGTAATAAGTCCAGGGAAACCTTTACAGGACAAACCTTATGAATCTGCAGGAATAACAGGTAAAACTAATAAGGATCTAGCTTTCATTGTTCATTCTCCAGCTTCTGTCCCAGGTAGTTTTAAATTTATTCCACTGATAAGAGTAGCAAGCTCACAACAGAGTCATGAAGAGTGAAAAACAATATGTCTGTGTCTATTATTTATTCATCCATGAGTCACATGGATGAAAAATGCAACCCATTAACACCAGAACAGCAATCTTTTATGATAATTGTGCCATTGCTTTCTTTACTGTTCACCCCATACTGTGCTACATGCAGAAAACAAATGGTAGTTTGATAATTAGTTATTAGTGACTCCTCCCTCAGAGCCTAGGTGTGGGAATCAGAAAAAATAGTTTCTGACTGCTAGTGTCTATGTTGTTGGCATGAAATGAACACACTGGAATTCAGTTCAAATTATCCACACACATGAGTATATTCTATATGTAAACAATCATGGATATGGTTTATATCTTACATATTTTTAAGTTCAGGTATATTTCTAACAATCATATTAAGTGAATATTTAAGATAGTAAAAATATTTAAATGCTTCTTGTTTTATCTCTCTCAAAAAATAATCACTGTTAATATGTTAGTATATCTAAATCCTTCTGGAAATGTCTAGAGCTTAGTATACACGCACACACATACAGTTTTGTTAACACTGTACATATAATTTTAAGAAAAAAATCCCAATCTGGCATATTTTAGTCCTATCTTCCTCATGAGATGGTCAGATTTTTCAAGCATTTGACTAAAGACTTGGGCAATACCTTTATTTTATCCATAGTTTTTAAAAAAATTTTGCTCTCTCTTTATAAATTTATCCTTCTTAGAAGGAATACAAAGGAGTTTTGTTATCATTTTAATATTACATTATATCACCTAAACCCAGGTACTATGTTTCTTAAAGTAGGTATCCTTATATTGTTATATATCCTGTTTGCCAAAAGGCATTATTTAACATGAGCAGGACAGGAGCCATTCCCATAATTGCCCACCCAGAAGTGGCCATTTCTATTGCAAAATTTTGCACTCCCATGTGCGCTGTGTTGAGAGAAGGGGAGCTCTGAGTAAATGTCTGTGTGGATAGGTACTCCTTCAGCCTGAGGAGCTCCCCTGAGTCACACTTGGAGACTCACCTGTATCAACAAGATACAGATTGCAGTATGAGATAAACACCCAAAACAGAGACCATGAGGAGAAGCAAGGTAGAAAGGAAGAATAATTCTCAAAAAGAATCCCAACAAGCAAAAGGATCATGTCAGCTTCTCACATATTCCCATGAGTAGAAAGGATTATGAAAGTTCCTGTATAATGAGCGAACAATTAGAATAAGTTTAAGGCAGCCTTGTCATTTATGATTGAACAAGGTCAATGTGATTAAGTCTCTTCCATTATTTATAAAGTTTGTATGTAATTACTGTAAATTTTAGGTGTTTGTATGTTATAATTCATGACAATGTTATTTTAGTTCCTCATGATGGATGCATCTGTTTTCTCTCAGAATTTCACTCATTAAACCAAAAATACACACAGTATGCTTTGACATTAATCAAGAGAAAGAGCAAAATAATTTTTAGCATACTGAAATTATTTTAAAAACTCATAGTACAATGAAAAGCATAGTTTCATTCTCTATAATTTACAACTTTTAGAGCAGTTCAGATTACACTTTTGGCTTGTATCTTTTTTGAAATGATGCTTTTGGAGGCAACTTATAGTTAAACACACAACTGCTCTGATGAAATCCAATATTTTTGGTTACATGAGTCAATTGGTAAATTAGTGATATCCCTGAAACATAGGCATGAACATGAGGAAGCTCTCTCCACTAAATTTGTGGGACTAACATTTCCATATAGCTGAGAGAGTTAGCATATACCATCTATTTGAGATACATAAAAATTCAATTAAACTATCAGCTGTCAGAATCACTGTGGAGTAAATATCAACACAGGAAACTGTGTAATAGTTATACTGTGAATGTTAAACCAGAGGTAAAAATCATATTCCACATCACTCACATTGACTGACTCATTCCACAGAAAAGCTAATAAATATTTTTTTTAAATAATATACTCCCTGGAAATCTCTTCCCTTATTTCTTACCAGTTTTTGTCAGTGCATCCAAAACACAATATAATAAATTAAAATATAAATTTTAGTAAAAGAAGATCAGAAATTGGGGTGAGAGGCAGATGGATAAATTGGAAGATTGGGCAAAGATTCCTGCAATTCCACTAGAAAGGATAAGAAGGAAATTGAATCAGAAGTTTCACTGCCTTATCCAGGAGTCATGGTGCACCCCTGTCATCCCAGCATTCAGAAGCCTAAGGTAGGAGGATCTCTGAGAGTTCAAGGCCAGCCTGGGCTACATAGTGAGACCCTGTCTCAAAAATAAAAATTTTACTGCCTTGGAATTATATTCCCATGCTCACTGATTATGAAGGAGATAAGATTCGCTATGTTAGGAACATGTTAGGAACAGACCCAGGACACAGAAACTGTCAGTTCTACTGAGGGAACCTACCCTGGAGTTGATCCATGGAAAGGCTTCTAATCTCACTTACACACCAACATAGCTGAAGTTTTACTCATTGGGACTGAACTAATAGTGTTAAAAAGAGGTCACCCAGCATTTTTATTTCAATTATAAATATAGCCATGGTTACAGAGGCATGGAGCAATACTAGGAGAAGGAAACTTAATAGCAAAATAGAGTAGCAGATGCCAGCTTCCATGGGCACAGAGAAAATAACATCCGTATGGGATATACCAAGTAGGTTCTTCCCTCTCAAGTCTCAGACATCATGTCATTTCATCTCTCTAGTCCATAATACTTATGAAATCTACATTTATTATTAATTGATATTCAGAATTTATTAGTGTCTTGTTAAAGAAACATGTAATAGTTAATTGAGGAGAAGAGATAAAACTTCATGAAAAGTGTCAATACAGTCTCAACCCAATTAATCTTATTCAGTATTAATCTAGCAATAAAATAATGAGTCTCACTGCTACAAATTCATCCTATACATTCAATATTCTAGCCACATATCACCCAAGCACAAGTACACAAATGAACCTCTAAGATTGGAGGTCCTATTGTCAGGTATTCCCACAGGCCACTTGTCAACCTAGTAACTCCCTGTCTTGCTTTAATATTTGCTTCAGGTGAGTTACAGCTAATTGGTACCCCTTATATATTTTGATAGTACTTTTACACACCAACTGATTGCCCTTTCCATAATATGTCCTGACAGATATATGTACCCATATGCTCTTTTCATTATGAATTTCATTAGAAAAGAAGCATTGATAAAAAGATAAATCAATTCTTGTAATAAAGTCTTCAATAGAGACATCTTAACTACTTTGACTTTTAATTAAGGCAGGAGTGATGTTTTGGAAAAGAACTTAATATTTCTATTTTCTTGTAGAGTTTCTTTTCTTAAGAATGAAGAAACCAAGCTCCCATTCTAGCAAGAAAAAGAAGAGTGATCAGGATAGCTCATTAAATGCACTGGGTACACATGGTAGAGAGAACACATTAATACTCACAAGAACGTAGGCATTTACTTGGTTCCAAGGACTGTGCCCAGTGTAAATGAGAGCTGCAGATTCATTCCACACCATTCACCCTGGGCAGCTAAGTAGAGCCTTGTTACCCATAAGATGAACCAACCTAAGGAAGTCCCAGTTCTGGATCCAGTGCAATCTTGGAGCTTTGTGATCATGGCACACAGGATTAGCTGTCAAAATAAAAAAAGTGTTCCTATTTCAGAATTGCTAAAATACCTAATGAAAATCACAGTGGCTTTCCATTTCTGTAAGAGTCCATTATATCTTCTACAGGTACAAGAACCAAAGAATAACCTTTTCTTTAACAGATAGCTCTTTAAATTTCATGAACTAACACAAAACAACACAGTTGTCAGAACAAAATAGTTCATTTCAATGTAAATAAACTAGGGAAAGTGAGAGATCTATACTCTTTATAAGATAGTTGGTATTTTTTTCTGCTGATATGGTCATGGCATATTCCATTTAAAATAAGATCTCCTAATCAGCAAGCTTGCAGGTGAGTTGCAGTACTCTTAGCAATCATGAAAGTCCATATGTTTCTTTATGGCTGTGCAAGAATCTTATTTTTTCACAACTAGGAATTTTTTGTTTTTTCAGCAAGTAACCAGGAATAAGAAAAGGGTCATTCTGAACAGCCTCAGAAACTTTCTTAAATATGTGATGTACAGATTTTAGGAAGTTTTTACACAATCTGCAATTCCTTCCCCCCCAATCTCCCTCAAAATCATTCCACTCATAATCTTGCTCTGCTCTCTCCCATTCTTTTCAAAGTCACCAGTGACATTCCAGGGGTCAGTTGCTGTTCCTCATCCCTTCTGTATCTATGTTCACTGGCTTGGTGATCTTACCTAGTCTTAGAGCTTCAAGTACTATTTGTATGCAGTAAGTATCAAATTTATGCCTCCAGTATGGACTTCTTTCCCAAATTCCAGATTCATCTATCCTCTACCTGCTCGAATCTCCACTTGTATATCTAATAAACATCTCAAACTTAATATGTCTGCAGCTGATTTTTTTCTGATCTTTACCTCCCCCAAAATGTATGTCATCTTCAATCTTCTCTCTCCTTGTTAGGAATGCCAGCTCTCTAGTTATTCAGGACAGTAATTACAGAAATTTTGGATTGATTTCTTTATCTGATTCCTACATCCAATTCAGCCAACACTTTTGACACTATTTTCAAAATATTAATGCACACAACCAACTATTCTGGACATGTCTGTGGAAAGAAAACACAGTTCACGATATTGAAATAAAATAAAATTTAAATATTACTTCATACCCATTATCACTTGGATTTCTATACCATGCAATGAGCCACTATTAAATAGTCTGCATGTGCCATCTTAAACAATTGTCTTTTAGTTTCTTCTTCGAAAATACTAAACAAAAGAGAATTAAGTTTTGGTTTAATGTCAGCTTACTTTCTTTCTTTCTTTCTTTCTTTCTTTCTGTTTTTTTTTTTGGTACCAAGGATCAAACTTGGGTACTTGTGCCTGTGCCTGTGCTTGTGAGGCAGGTGGTGGAACCACTGAGCTAAATCCCCAGCCCAGCTTTATTTTTTTTCTAAATAACTTTCTTCATAGATGCTACTGTTTCTAGTTCATTATTAGAAATATTTTGCTACTAGACACTCTGGAGAGCTTATTAATATAATTTATTCAATTTAAGTGAAGATAATCAAGGACATATCACTTTCAGCTAAGTGTCCTTGCATGATACATAGTAGGAAAGAAATCATTTATTAGTACCATTTCTGAATACTTAAATATTTCTCCTTTCTACTGAATGAATAAACTGCATATGTGTGCTCTAAAATAGCACATTATTAATTTCTCTGTGTATATAAAATGAATTTTATATCACAGAGGTGTACAAATTGAAACAGTACATAGAAAAAATGTACCTCCATGTTCTATAGCAAGAGTGAATATCCTAACATCATACTTTGATTAGCCCATATATCAATCAAACAAATTTATATATATATATATATATATGTCAGGAACTTTGCTGGGAACTGGTGACTCAACAATGATGAAGCAGGTATAGTTACTGTTTTCAGTACAACTCATAACCTAGGGAAATTATAGACAAAGAATTAGACTGCTATAATAGTGTAAAACCTGCTGAAATGGTTGAGGAACAGCTTATCATAGGTACACCAAGGTGGGAGACCAAGCACCACATTCAGGCTATCACCAAAAGCCTGTTAGTGAAAGTAGCTTGTAAAACACAACTTGAAGAATGAGGAAAAGAACCAGTTAGTCATGAAGCAGATATTAGTTTTAAGCAAAAGAAGCGTCTTTGTGCAAAGATCCTGAGGCAAAAGAACATACCCTAAGATGTTGTAGAAGCCAAAATGTTCGAAGAGGAAAGAAGTAGTGAAGCTCCTAAAGTTAGAAAAATAAACTAGAGTTCATTCTAACCCATGCAAAGAAACTTCACTTTCTAGGAAGCGCAACAGAGAAACCTCAGGGACGAACATGAACTGTGTTTCAGAAAGTTTACTCTCATGGTGTTTTGAAGAAGACATTAACAAAGGAACAATGTCAGGCACTTTGAAAACATGTAAACAATATTTGACAAACTCTTTTGAGGAAAATGGCAGTGGTTTGAAGTAAGCAAATGAAAATAGGAAGAAAGAGAAAATAAAAAAGTTTATACAAGTTTGGGTAATTGCCAAATAGAATTTTTGCAGCATGGTAGCTTTTAAATTCTAACACATATTCTTTCAGCAGTACTTGTTGAGCATCTCTTATCAATTTATGCAAATCATCATCTTAGTCTAAGACCCCAAGAACTTAATTAAATTAATTAAGGGTCACTGATAATTACTGGCACGTCTCAGTCTAATAAAGGTCTTCTAGTCCAGCTATTACAGTTCAATGCTTTTATATGCAAGAATGATGCAATTATCTTAATAAAATTAATATCCATTCATCTAAAATGTTACCAAAGTGAGGTTATGAACTAGCATGTTTAAAGTGAGCTTAATTCTGATATCTACTATTCATATTTTAGAAATGTAATTTGTTTGAGCACCTTCTACTCAAATAATTTTAGTCTTTTTTAATCAGTCTGTACATACAATCGCATCTGCAGCCAAGAACAACCTAATACTTCTGGCCATACAAGCCAATATTTAATGCCATTAGCTGACAAATTTATCATATATATATATTAACATGCTGCCTGGAAAGGAAGGTTACTGAAATAATGATCTGGAATGTCAGAATCATGAATAAAATATGGGAATGAGTATTGTACTTTGTAAAATTTTCTTATCAAGTCAACAGACTAAATGTGCTCTCAGAGGTGGTCCTCCCACCTTGGATGACATAAATGAATAATGATGCTGATTTTAAAAAGGAGTGAAGACCGGATTAGCACCTTAAGTTAAATTCTGTTGGTGCTGTTATCAGTTGGATCCAAATAAAATGTGTTAATTTTTCTGTGTTTCCTCAGAATTCAGCTGTGAAAATGGAGGTGTCTTGTGGAGCTGAGGTAAGAAAAAAAGTGAAGATAAAGTAGGTCTTTTAAAGAAGCTAAACTATGATAAATGAAAAACAGAATATTTTAGTTGAAATAAATTCTTCTTAGAACCAATGTATAGCCTTAGTTTGCTAAGAGAGTGAGAGCTCCAAAATACTAGGTAATTTGTTACACTCCTGTGGGGTAGATGGAAGGAAGAAAAGGTGGTGTATTGCCCTCATTTACACACATGTGTAAATACCGAATAGTTTCGCTAGTGTGAGAAACTGAAAGTGTAAATAAGGATTAAAACAAATAATTGATAATTTGAAATAGGAAGAAAAGGTCCAAAAGGGTAGGGGAAGTGGGAGGGGAAGGGGAAAGGAAAGAAGGGAAAGGAAAAATGGTGAGAAAAGAATAAAATGGAAAGAAAGTCTTTGTAAATAGGGAAGGGAGCAGAGGTAATGGGGAAAACATAAGAACCAAGATACATCATGTACAGGTACAAGCACCCAATGATAAATGTAAACATATTGTATACCTAAAATGTACCAATAAAAGAATTTAAGAAGAAAAAGAAAAAGAATGATGGTGGAGAGAGTTATGTAGAGTTTAACATACAGAATATATGCATAGAGTCCTGAGTTTGATGATTTAGGTAAAACCTGATGACACCATAAATATTAATAATGGTTATGCTGAACAAATTCATTCATAATTTAAACACTATAGAAAGTAATCTTTTTGTAAAAGAACCAAGTCTTACTCAAAGTGTTCAAACTAGGTGGCTACTGACCACATGCACTGAGATTTGCCTAAGTTGTTGCTTGTTTGCAGATAACTGCTTGGTAGCTCGTATTTACAAAGGAAGCAATAATTCATTGATTTTTCAGTTATTTTTGCATGTGTGATAATTCATTTCTGAAATGATATTTTATATCTGATAGGTGAGATAGTTATGTGTACAAGACATTGAGAAATACTTTTTTTATTTCCTTAGGGAAGTACGTGCTTGCATTGGAATCACTTTAAAAGCATCCTTTTATAAGAATGCCAGAGTGGTTGGTCACAGTCAGCTCAAAGAATATCCAGTATCACTCATTTAACTTTGTCATTTAATCTTTAGAGGAGTGCTAGCAACAAGGGTTAATTATCTATCCTGAGTTGAGAAACCAGATACTTTCATCTTGACATTTATTCATTTAACAAGTATTTATTCAGTGTCTGGTTTGCTAGAGGTCACACAATGAATGAGTGGTGGAACTGGAATTATTGCCAAGTATGATTTGGGAAAAATTTTGTCAGATGAACTTATACTAGAATCTTCATAATTAAAATTCATTTTACTCATCTATAAATGGAACAAATAATAATACTCGCCACATACTGGTAAGTAATACATGTGAAAGGATCCGGTGTTGACCTTTAGACAGAATTCTGTGTGGTTCTTTTACTGCATCCCTAAACAGAGAATGCTTACTGTAGTTAAATCAAGTTTAATAACATCTTTTTGGTACTAGGCTACTGAGTGGAGCCATTTTAAAATCATCATATCTAAGTTGACCTCTTTCTCTTTTTTATTTCTTCCTGGGTATGTTTGCTCTTATTCTCATTCCTGTTGTTCCACTTTCTAATCTTATATCTCTTTCTCCTTTTGTCTCTGCATGTATGTCCCTCCCTATGCCACCATTATCATCACCACCCCATGGATGGTGCCATGGCCATGGGAGAGGGGAGGAGCAGGGCAGTTCATCTCTAGGCACTGATGAAGGCTTCTCTTTTTTGACCTGTCTCTAGCACTACTTCCTGTACCTGGCTATTGGCCTGAATAGTTTCCAACTAAGAAGCAAGATAGTAAGCTCTGGTCTGGGCTTGGGGAAAGAAGGAAGAGCTATTTCTGCATTGTTGGCTTCCTTTCACACCTTTGTGTGTGGACACCCTCAGGAACTTCACACCAGGGAGGTAAGGTTAAACAAGGCTAAAATCATGTGTCTGCCCTAAGACTACTGTCTTAGCCCATTTTGTGTTTGTACAACAGAATATGTGATACTTTGTATTTTACAGGAAACAGAAATGTATTTGGCTCACTGTTCTGCAGGCTGAAAGTCAAAGAGCATGCTGCCAATATCTGGTAAAGGCTTCTGTGCTGCATCATTCCTTGGCAGAAGGTAAGGGGATAGGAAGGGAAAGAGCATGACAGCAGGAGGGGCCTGAGCTTGCTTATAATGCCCAGTCTTCAGATAACTAAACCACTTACTGTTCAGGTTCACCTTCTGATATTCTTGCATTGGACATTAAGTTTCTGACATGCCAACTCTAGGGGATACATTGAACAATAACAACCAGCATAATACTCCCCCATTGTCATTACAAAATCTATTATCATTATTAATCAATTATTTCTCCCCATTGCTAATTTCTATAATATGGGAAAGGGACTCTGTAGTTTAACTTCTTTATATAGTGACTGCTTCAATCCACTTTTAGGATAATTGTTGCATAAAGATTGCTTTTAAATCTCTCTTTCTCATTATCAAATAATTTCTAATCTAGAATAAATCAAGGAAGCAAGTAAATTTATATCATTGTAAATACTGATACCATATTTTTATAACAAGTATTCAGACTTTTCACTGATTTACACTGGCCTTTACTCTACAGAATAACAAATAGAGTTTGTGTCCACAGAATTCTTTGACCTATATTCCTTTTGATTTGACTCAGTTTTCTCAGACTTAAAATGTGAATAATGGAATAATGCTTATTTCCTGCACTTGGAATTGACTAAATAAAAAATACTGTGTTCAAATAGGGTACTTTACAGTAAAGATTTAATGTGACTGAATGAAGCATGAAGTAATACTTACACATTTAGTCTTGAGTAAACAAAATAATGCAGATGTTTCATTTAAAATTACCTTCTCATTAAAGAAAGTCTGCTGAAATAAGCTCTGTTTCAATATTGGTAAATTTGATTTTGTAATAAAATATTGACCTTATGAGTTTTCCCAGAAAGCTGCAAGATTTCATAGTATCACTTGTAGCCATATAATAAAATGACTATAACTCAAGATAGTCAAGAGGTTTTAAATGACATTTAAATACAAAGTCGTTTAAAATTATTTTTTAAATATAATAGCTCTGGAAATGAAGGCAATACAAGAGAGAAAATCGAATGTGACAGTGAAGAGATTCAAATGTCATCATAAAGATACATTCATTGAAGTGCTTGTCATATAGCTGTAGTGGTCTGTGATTGCGATATTCATTAATTGAACAAGCATTTAGTAAATGTCTACACCATTATGGAAGGCTGAACTGAGATAGAAGCAAGAAATATAAGAATAAATTGGTGATGACTCAATACTTCAAGAATTCACAGCCTGTTGTACAAAGTTAGGTCTATAGAACTACCTGCTGTCTATGCATGAGGCTGGAAAATAAATGTAAGCCTGTTCAGGAGGATATTATACCACAAGTCACATATTGTTAAATATGGTTCCTATATATCAACAACAACAACAAACTGATATGAAATAGCAATTGCTTGAGGTGTGGAGAAATGACATTTACTGAATGCCCAGAACTTCATATGCAATACTTCATTTAATCCTCCCAATATGGCTTAGAAGTAAGACTTTGTTTTCACCTTTCCAGAAGAAAGAAGAGGGGATATAGACCTAAGAATGAACCTTCATAATTTGATAGTTCACAGAAGACCAGGATGAATATATACATAGGTCTGATTTCACAGCTGTGTTTCTTCTGCTGCTCTTATGGTCTCCATGAGGGTTGTGGATGCCAAACATAGTCTACAGTGTTTGGGCTTCTAGAAAAGGGAGATATCATTCTTGTTTCAGAGACTAGATGAGATATATTGATCAAATTGGCTGCAGAGTTTTTTTAAAAAAGAACTAAGTAGTTTGGCTCAAAAATATGGGGCCCTAGAACTACATGGTTTATGTAAGAAGTTGGTTGATCATAGATGGAGTGTGTTTGTTAATATGTCAACTCCCCTTGCTCAGAGTGTTGTACCACACTAGAGCAACTCTGATTATGCAAAGGGGTAGAGCAGTGGTAATCACAATTATGCATTACATTGTACATTTATCAGTAGCAACATAAAAAATGGTGGCAAATCATTGCATCTCAAGTGTTGCCTCTTTATACAAGCACTGGCTCTATGTCTGGTTCATTGGTGTAAACTCAACACCTAGCAGTGTTATTATACAATAGAATCTCAGTGGGTGCTGAAGAAAGGAATGAATGAGTGAACAAATGAACAAACAAAACACAGCAGCAGCAAAAATAACATCTACCTCAATGTAAAATACAACCCAGGTCTTTCTTTCTTGGTCTGATAATTTGAGTCCAGAAGAGAACCTGGAAGTAGGCCCTAGACTCTGATGCAAAAGTTTCTATTTGCCTCTTGAGGACACCCACAGCCCTCTGAGTGAATTCGGTACCTTCATATAATTTCCCATGACTCAGATGTAACACCTGTTCAAAGGGCATTCTTGAAGCTTGCCTCAAGATGTAAACACCCAGTAGTTCTGAGCAGTTTCTGCATGCTCATCTGTGTTTTATTACAAGGAGACACAGCCTTGTCTCTACACATATCTACTCTATAGCACAGTGTAGGTGAATAAATGATGTAGTGTGAGGGAGCAATGATTCAGAATCTCCATCGGCCCACGTTGTCTTTCTAGTCTCATCAATTCGTGGGAATTAATTTAATTATCATGGGAAAGAGGAAGAGGATTTATCACAGGACTCTCCCTAACCCTTGTGAGCAAAAACACGCAGGGAACTAATGGAGATGTAATAGATAGGATGTCTATATGTGGGGAATGGTGTGAGTGTGTGCACTGGATATGAGCACTACTTTCAGTGAGGTCAAGGGAGTTAAAAAGAAAAAAGTAAGCATCTCTGGAAGGTAGTGTGATATAGAAAGAGCGTGAACCTTAATGACAACAGGCACATTTAAATTTTACCTCTCTGACAGTTGTTTTGATAAATGACCGTGTACAAGTCACTACACTTCTCTGGGTTCAGGTGAACTCATTTGTGAAACTAGAACAATTTAAAGTACTTTGGTGGGATATGGTAAGATTTAATTGTGCTAACTACACTAATAATGTCTTTCATTTTCCTCTCTTTGGAAGTAGGGAATTATAACCTGCTGATATGTCCTATCCATTCAACCATAGCCATTTTTTGCCATTATCTCATTAATAAAAACTAATGTACCAACCCAAATAACTGGGAAAGCTTTTCTACTTGGTTATAAGACAGCTCACCCATGTTGTTTTGACTGTATCCCAAATAATGAAAAAGCCCCTATCATGAAGCACTTGCCTTTATCATATAAGTTATCATCATAACTTTGATACAGACAGAAACCCGCATAGAGACCGAGGACAAACTCCTGGATCTTTAACTTGTTATTCATTAGGAGTTTGATTTGTGTTTTCTTCTGAGAGATGCTAAAGTCTGTTTTGCTTTTTTTTTTTCAATCAGCTCTGCATATAGACAGGTTGGTCACTTTGGGAGCATCTGTTTAAAAACTGGCAATACATGGCTGATTAGCCCTCAATTTACATAACTTATCCTCCTTCAAGACTCAGACACCAAAATAGAGATATTCCACTATCAATGAGCACCCAGAAGTCACTAGTCATTGCCACTAACCTGCGGTAACCTGGGATTCCACAAACTTAGACTTCTCCAAACAGAAACGTTATCTGTTAGAGAATGGATTAAGCAACAGTGACTTCTCATAAGCCATCGTGCAAACCCAGAACTGAGATTACGATCAGTCAGACTCCAGACAGCCCAACAAATTCATAAAAGCCAGTCTCTTCCTTTGTTCATGGGCCAGTCTGATCCTCTCCATCAGAACTCTGCCCTCTTCAGCTCCTCAAGCTGAAGTCCATTCCCTATTATCTCTTACCTCCTAACTCTAATAAATCAGCCCACACGTCTCACTGGTGCATCCTGAAACACTTTTCTGAAAGTATGTCAACAACCTGCCCAGGCTGAGTTGAAGTCCCCATCCCTTCTTTAAAGAGATGTCCTCAGACCTTGTCCAATGACACCTGTAGATGAGAGTGATCTTGAACATCTACTAAGGAGGCAAAATTTCATAGAAATTATGCATGTGGGTTTTAGAGTCAGAATATATGTAAAATCTTACTCTGTCATTTATTAACTATGTGCTAACTTATCTTGCTTCTTAAACATCAATAACTCCATTTATAATATGTAAATTGCTATAAAAACTAAGTGAGATATTTAGTAATGTGTGGGCCCTGACATATACTCCATACTTGTTAATTTTTATCACTGTCTAACTGATGCCATGGAGACATTATCTAATTTAAGTGTTTCAACCCAGCACAGTTGAGGAAACTAGAATTTAGAGAAGTTAAGGAAATTTCCCTGGTTCTCACACTACCTTAATTTTCTTATGGATCCATGCTTCCTCCATAAACTTATTCCTTTTAACCTGGCTGGAGTAGATATGCTCACACAGAATGCAAACAGCACTCAACTAGTTATTGAGAAAGGAAATTTAAGTAGGGATTACTCCATTCTCAACTGTGTAGGCAGCAATTCACTTCACATTCTGGAAAGGAGAAAGTTTGACAAGGTGTTTGCTAAGGTTAACCCTGCCTCTGATACATGGTCTCCTTCTGACAGGCTGAGAGACAAGAAGAAGGTCATAGGTCTCAGGGGATCTAGATGGCCTAACTGACAGTGATGGCATTCCTGGGCTCATCATCACCCTGCTTCCTTCACTTTCCCACTCACTAGGGTGGCCCTGTCACCACTCTTCCAGCGGGGAACTGAGTGAGGTTATCATTATAATTCTACTTCTTGATCTGAAAAAGTATATTCCCAAATAATAGTCATGCTTCCATGTGTAATAAAGAGCAATGAATGTTTTTGTTTCAATTTTTCCCTCCTGCACAAGTTTAAATATCACATTGTTTCCTTTATATGAGATAATCAAAGTATAAATAAAGAGTAAAATAAAAAGTAGATATTAGAAAGTAAGGAGATCTTTTTCAAATGGGAAGGGAAACAAGAGATAGAGGGAGGAGGGAAGAAGGAAGGGAAAAGAAATTTTTTTAAAATGTTGAAAGGAAAAGTGGAAATAGAGCTTTTGCATATAAGTAGAGGAAGACAAGTTGGCGGGAGGAAGGAAAGGGGAAGAGAACAAAAAAAAAAGAATTAAAATGTGTTATGTCTATAAACAAACTCCCTAAGATAAATGTAACCATTATTTACTGCAAACATACACTAATAAAAATGCCAAAAAATGGACTTCCTTGGAAATTTTCAGGCCAATATTCACCAAAAATGATCACAAGAGTCGGGAAACATAAATAGTGAAATCACAAATATCATTTTGAATGCAGTTCTAAGGGTAGATTTGGATTACACTGATTCTGGGGATGAATGCTCACTTCAGTACTCAGATAAAAATGTAAAAATGATATGCAAGAAATTTTATTTAAATTAAAATGATGATAATCTCAGTCTAGCACAACTATATATTTATTATTGTCTTGCAATTTTTAACACTTATCAATGTTTAATATTGATCAGGCATTGCACTAAAGATATTATAGGACCTCTATCATTTAGATAGGTCCTTAGAACACCCTGGCATTACATGAACGATAATTACCTTCACATACACATGGGAAAGCTGAAGCTTAGATGGGCGAGAAAACAGGGTGTCACACCTGTAGGCAAAGCTAACTCTGCAGGCTGAGGCAAGAGCATCACTTGAATACATGAATTCAAGAGTAACCTAGGCAACAAAGCAAGACCCTGTCTTAAAAATACATTACATTATATACATACATAAGCATATTTAATAAAAATTCCAAGATCCCATACGAATAAGTTGTTAGACCAACATTTAAACCCAGTCTATTACACTGTAAGGCTCAGTGCATGAAGCTAACTTGCACTGCCTGATTCCATTTGTAGCCATTTGAACTTGTATATAGTTGCAATAGTCATAGCCATGACTTTCTCCTATTGTTACTTAATGCTTCCATAAAGATTTTTCTAGAATTATTTAAATTACTATGTAAAGACAAATATACTAATCAATATCAATATTATCAGGCACTGCACTAAGTGATTTGACATCGCTACTTTAATTGAGCTTCAAAATAACTATATAAGATGAAAAATTTAGTTTATAATGCATAAAAAGACCAGTTCAGGAAGGATAATCAACTTGCCAGGGTCACAGATGCTCAAAACGGGTACACTGAGCCACAATTTAATCTCAGATCTCCCTGACTGAGGAGCTCAAGTGCTAAACTAATGCAATGCACTGAAAAATATCCTGTTATCACTAAAGCATTCTCAGGTTTGTAAATGGTGAAGAGGAAAAATTAGTGGGACTCCTTCTAGAAGTGGCATTTCTGTTTATTTTCACCCATCATTACTGAGGGACTCTAAGCTTTCAGTAAAGGCCTGGGACCTCTGGGGAAACAATGAATGAGATTATGAGTAGCTCTAGCTGGAAAGAGGCTTATATGACATGATGGTCTGCATCACTCCAATCTGTGATAAACTGCCCAATAATGATCCAATGAATGGGACCTGGAAACCAAGAGAAGGGAGAATAACAGGATTCTTTCATTCAGCTCAAACATGTGCAAGCCAGCAGCTGTTCCTGTGGACTTTTTACAGTCCTTCCATCTACACCAGTTCCACCATATAAAAAGACGACTTTCCAATCATTCTCTACACCTGTTTGATGGGAAAAAAATTCAACAAATGCCTATTAGTGAAGTCTTGGTATATAAACAATGTTTGTGAAGCAAACCTTAGAAAAACTCATGAAGTGATCGAAGTAGCCTTCAATCTCACTTCACCACCGCCTTTGCATGTCAGTTCATCCTTTGAATATCAAGTTTCCATCTGTAAGTCTGTGTTGTAATGTTTCTCTCAATAATACTTTCAGATTAATTGAAATAATATTTGCAACATCACCAGAGTATACTTTGCTGGTAATATACAAAGACCACAAAGTCTGTGCCCCTTCGTGAAACCTTCCTTTCCTTGTGAATGTGTATCACTGAAATCAGAAGACTGCCCTGTCCAAGACAGCAGGAGAGTTGGCTCACAGCACTGAAAATTACTGAGCTATTCTGTGGTGCTGCACAATCTATGTGATTTCACAACAAGAAGTATATTCCCAATCTTTGTAAAGTCCTCAGTTTAGTAGAGCCACTTGTCCATCTCCTGGACATTTTTCTGTGCAGACAATAACACTTAACAGAAGAGAACTCAGTAACACTAAGCCTTCAAGATGGCAAAATCTGAAAGATAGGGCTGAGGATTTGGCTCAGTGGCACTGTACTGCCTCAAAAGCATGAGGTCTTGAGTTCAATCCCTGGTACAAAAAAAAAAAAAAAAAGCTGAAAGGCAAGGCAAACTCCCTCTCACTTCAATTCACTTGCACACAGATTATGTTTAAATACTGGTCATTATGCAGCCCTTGATAAGATTTCCAGATGTTCATATTGGGAGACCAGTCCTAGGTATTAGAAGATTGAACTAAACTTGTTTTCAGTAATGATGGATGATCTCTTTACCCAAGGAATAACCCTCTGAGAAGATAGGGACAGTAATGGTCACCTCAGGGCTAATACTAGTTTATAGACACATCTGAGACTCCTAACCTGACTAAGGCAAGAAGCTCATCCATCACTGAAAGGAAATCCATGTTATTTACATCTTTAAATTACTTAGGAAGCTTGGAATCCAGGATGATGGGTTGGTAGAGTTCTGGATCAGAACCTAGTGTTTTCTTGTGCAGGGTCTGAATCATTCCAGACATAAAACACTACCCCTTTATCTCCCTTGCTGATTTTTTTGATAATAAAAATGGAATTGTAATAGTGATACCTGTGCCTAATAATGTCAAGGGCAAGGATTATGTAACACAATTCAGCCACAATAATACAAACAATATTCAAAATATAGTCAGGCTGTCCTCTCAAGCTTCTTCCATTCTCATAAGCCAATTTTTGAATGGTAAAATTATTTCAACACACACATAGCATGGCACATTAATGAATGATCAAAGAGTATGCATTTTCTAATGTTCTTTTGGCCTTGATAAAGAAACTGGCAAATATTCAATTAACCACATGAAGTCATTTTTTAAAACTTGAAACACATTCCCCTATCTCATGCTGGACATAGGTCACAAGGATTGCTTGTTTCATGCACTGGAAACCTGGCTTCATAAAGAAAAAGACTGAGATGGATTCTTTATGAGCATGTGTAAATTATGTAGTGGTTTCACTGAAGTTTCTGGGACTTATGTGAAGAAAACACCCCCTGTGGAGGCCACATCTCATTTAATCCATCCGTTTCATCTTTTCCTCCATTTCAGATATTGCTCATATTTTAAGGTTGACTTTGAAACAATAGTTTATTTAGCAATGTAATTTAGAAATATATTTGTTCCATGTCCCTGTGTGGCACAAAGTATTACCTCGTAAAAAAGAAAAAGAAAAAGAAAGAAAGAAGAAAGAACCCCATGCATCACACACAAACAAAAAGGAAATTGTACCTTAGAGTCATAGATGTTCATGAAAAGAGAGACTGATAAAGGAGCTAACAATACCAAAGAAAATCATGATAAGGAAGAGCAATATATAAAAGCAGAAAATAATAAATTGCATGAAAGTGTGTACCACACTGTTCTTCTAGGTGCTCAAATACATTTTCCTCTATTCAGACAAAGGATGGAGCCAAATGTTATTAGTTCCATTTTGCTGGTACAACATTAAGGAGCATAAAGGTACATGAATTTCCAATTCCAGATAAATGAATCACTTGCAAAATCAGCACCAGAAGTCTATAAAAATGTATTATTTTCATTTCAGCTACAGAGTTGGAAGACATGAATTATATTGGCCCTCTATTGCCAGTATTCTAAGAGATATATCAATATAAACAGAAAATTCTTAGATGCATCTGTATGGTTAAATAATAGATGTATCTTTGTGTGTACTCAATCACAAAAATAATATCTAATGACATAACATTTCAAAGATGTGTATTACACATTTTTGTTATAATTTTGGAAACAATTTAATGATGAGTAATAAAGGATTATATTCACACAATAAAAAAACAAGAGCAGAAGTTCAAAATAGCATTAGAGGCAAATTTTATTGACATTAAAAATTAACTTTTTTTTTGGTACGGGGGATCAAACTCTGGACCTTGTGCTTGCAAGGCAGGCGGCGGAACCACTGAGCTAAATCCCCACCCCAAAAATTAACTTCTTGTATTGCTAAGAGAAAAATACAACAGACAGTAAGATATCATTTAAATTATGATGTTTTGGTGAAAAAAAACTATAGAAAATCCTGTCATCTCATAGAACAAATTTTAAGAGTAGTTATCTTTGCTGGTGGAATTGTGGCCAAATTTATTCTATTGTTTTGTAAATTTCCGTATATTTTATATTGCCATGATGATTTCATCATAGTTGTTATTAAGGAAAAATTGCAAAGTACTTTCAAAAACTAAAAACAAAAAGATTTTATAAAGGGGTCACACCTAGTTAAACTAATTAAATGTGTATATGGGTTCTGGGGATTCCATTAATTTTCTATCTGATTGAATGCATGCTTAAGACTTTAAAGCCCTAATCATTAAGGTAAACTTGGGAAAATCAGAATCTGAAAAAAAAACCTTTTCCTTAATTTTCCAATATACATGAACTTTAACATAAGAAAAATGATGGGGATCTATTATAGTTTTATATCATAGAACAGGTTCAGAAACACATGAGGATGTATAGTGTTACACTTTGAGGTTGTTATCACTCAGTATCTAAGCTAAATAACTATTTTATTTCAATCGATATTTACTGAGTTTTTAAACAATACTTCCTTATATATTATACAATACATTCCAGGTACTTTGTTGGAAGAAAGGAATACAAAGATGAATAAAACATGGTCCATTGTGGAAGGCTTAGGATGTATTGTTAAATCAGAGAATAGGGCATCTCGGTCATACTAAGGGCTAAAGGGACAATAAGATTCCTGAAGGAGATGATTTCAAAGAAGTGTGGAAAATTAATAGTGAATTATGTAGGGAAAGAGAAAAAACAAGCTCATTCCAGACATAGGGTACTGCAGGAAAAAAAAGGGAGGGAAAGAGAGACAGAGAGATAGAGAAACAGAGACAGAGACAGAGAGAGACAGAGACAGAGAGAGACAGAGAGACAGAAAGAATTACAACAACCAAAATAAGTCAAGTACTGTCTCTGAGTCCTGCTAGAACAAATCTTATGATGCAAGTATTTGGGGGAGTGAAGCCTAAACAAAAATGCAAAGTCAAGAATTTGTAGTTGTTTGGCTTTGAGGGAGGGAGAGGACCTTGGAGAAGGTGAGACTGAGGATCACATTTGAAATTTTGGCTTGGACAAGTGGTCCAGTGATGTCACTGGCAGAGATTAATGTATAAGAGCAGCAATAATAACAACCACTTACAAGGATCTAAGTATCTGCCAGACCTGTACAGTTTCACATATGACTCATTGAATCCTTACCGCAAGGTTATGTGACAGAAGGTGACATCAGACATTAGCAGATAGTAAATACAGAAAAGCGAACACACTGGGGTGAGAGGAGCACATATTTCAATCAATTTTAAACATACTGAATTCAAAGAAAATATGAAGCAAAGAATTCCACACAAAGAGTTCATCAGAAGTGGGAACTAGAGTTTGGAGAAGAAAATCTCATGATAAAAATAAGAGAGCTGAGAATAATTTGCAGGTAGAGATTCCTTAAAAATCTTGCTGTAGGAGTTGCTAATTCAGGTAAAATTTGTAGACTGTGAAAAGTCAGGTGCAGAAAAAGCTTCAAGGTATAGGGGCAATAGAGGGAGAATCAGCTAAGTTTCTGCTGAAGAATAATATCAAAAGAGTCACTGAGCTAGGAGAAAAGTAGTCTCCACCAAAGTCAAGGCACCAGGGTTCAAGAAGGCAATTACTGTAAAGGGAGCCAGATAAGATAAAGGATAAAACATACCCATTCAATTTGGCAACTTGAAGTCACTGTGAACTACACTGTCCCTGCTAATAAGGATGAAAGGCTCATTATTGTTGACTGAGAAGTGAAAGAGAAAAGAGAGAGTACAACCAGCAGGCATAGAAGATTCACACCACTAAGTTGTTTGCATTAAAAAAGGGAAAGAGAGGGTTTTTGTATCTCTGCTCATTAGGAAGATTGGCCTATAGTTCTCCTTTTCTCTTGGGTCTTTCTCTGCTTTGGGGATCAAGGTGATGCTTGCTTCCAGGAATGAATTTGGGAGTATAGCTTCCCTTTCAATTTCACTGAAGAGTTTAAACAGTAGTGACAATAGTTCTCTAAATGTTTTGTAGAATTCAGCAGTGAGGGGCACTTGGGCTGCTTCCAAGCTTTAGCTATTACAAACTGTGCTGTTATGAACATGAGTGTACATATATCACTGTGTTATGATTCTTTTAATTCTTTGGGGAAGATACCCAGCAGAGGAATAGCTGGGTCAAATGGGTCCTCTAGTCCTAGTTCTTTGAGGTGTCTCCATACTGACTTCCACAGTGGTTGCACCAGTCTGC
>NW_004624735.1:36794459-36809660 GCF_000247695.1 Heterocephalus glaber
ATATATATATATATATATATATATATATATATATATATATTTTCTTTATCCATTCACCTGTTAACAGAAACTTAGTTGTTTCCATTATCTTTGTTATCATAACACTGCAATTAATGTGAAAGTGCAGATATTAAAATTATACATTTTAAGTATGTGCGACTTTGTATTTATACTTTAGTAAAGTTAGAGGGGCATTATTTATGCAAAATAATATAAAAAATTGGGAAAAGAGTTTTGCAAGTTTAACATTCAAACACAGAGTAATGATAGGACCTGTAATTTCACTCCTAGAAATATATCCAAGAGAATTTAAAACATATATTTACACAAAAACTTGCATACAGATGTTTATAGCAGCATTCTTCATAAATGTGAAAAGTGAAAATGTACCCAAATGCTTGCCAATATAGAATAAATAAGAAAATGTAGGGGCCGGGGATTTAGCTTAGTGGCACCGCTGTCTGCCTCCCCAGTGCAAGGTCCTGAGTTGGATTGCTGGTACAAAAAAAAAAAAAGGAGGGGGGTGGTATATCCATACCATGCATATTATTCACCCATAGAGAAGAGAAAGGCACTACACATGCTACAACTTGCCAAACATTGAAAATATTATGTCAACTAAAGGAAGCCAGATACAATAGGGCAGATATTGTATGATTCTGTTTATATGAAATCTCCAGAATGGGCAAATGCATAGAGACAGAATTAGATTTATATTTTCTAGGGGCTGAGGGGCTGAGTGATGGCTAATGGGTATACATTTCTCTTGGGAGAGATGAAAATATTCTAAAATTGAACAGTAGTTCTGGTTTCATAACTTTGTGAATATGACAAACCTACAGAATTGTATACTGAAAGTATACATTTAATCATATGTGAATTATATTCCAGTAAAGCTGTTGTTTTTAAAGATATTATTTATGACTTTCCTCAGTGATTGGCACATAAGCTTCATTATTCACATCATTCTTATTAGTGTATCTTAAAACTATGATTGCTCATTTTTGAATAGGAAACTGAGAGGTTCCAAATTCACATTGCCATTTTATGACTAGCATGTACTGTTTCTGAAGGTGGCTGTCCTTGCCCTCTCATAATTGTACAGAATTAGCTAGTAATTTAGTCAAAAGCCCATGCCTTCAGTGACATCACCCATTATGAATTGGGTGAGGGATGTCTCAGGATCATATCAGATAAAACTGTAAGCTAGAAAACGAGAACCCTCTGTTATATGATCAAAAGTCTTTAGTGTTATATATCTTACATATTTAAATTCCTTCTTTATAATGAGAGTACCTGTTTTATTTTCTTGTTCTATCAACCTTCAAATCTTTTCAGAATTATCAGGAAAATTATATTTGGAAAAATACATCTACTCTCCATATTCAACTACCTCTAGTTCTCCAATGTTTCCATTCTTGTGACTACATCAGTGGGGAGACCTTTAAAAATTGGATCATAGAGGATGCTAAGATTATCCCACCCTTCACATAATCCAGAGCTTTACTTTTATCCTTTATTTCATACTCTTATAAGCCAACACCTACAAGGGAGGAGAGAGAAGATAAAGCCTTTTTAAATTTTTTGTTAAGATCTTTTACTACACCTAAAATACTCAGTCCTTTCACCTATTCAGTAGGAAAAGGAAAAATTATCAAAAAAGCAGGTTCATGGGTTTTAACATTTTAATTGGCCTCAATAAACTAAATATTGACTACACACAAGCATTCTAAACAAAGGTTTTTTAAAGGAGATGGGAAAGCTCTACGATACCACTCTGAGCTCAGGAGTCCTTACCATACTTATGGAATCATGATGAATGGAGATGTAGAGGCTCTTCTTTTCATGAAAATACAGAATCTCACAGCTGAAGGAATACTAAACATTAAATTTTGTCACTGTTCCAAAACTTTAATTTGCATACTACCATTAGTGGGAAGCTCCCTATATGGAAAAAATAACAGCTTTACTCTCTTTTTGAAATTTAATGTAACCATTGCAGAACATACTTTGATTTAGATTTGTGGTTTGTCAATTAACTGTTTCATCTATATTACTATTTCTATTACTCCACACTCTTCCATTCCATCATAATTTCAACAAGGCCTATATATAGAGTAGATAAATAAGTTAGCAATGTTGTATTGGTTTGACCAATGAAGTTCTAAATGGAGATGCTCAAACAGTCAAACAAGTCAGAGGATTAACAAACAGTAAAGCACAACACACATCCTTAAGGAAACCAAGCAAAGAATTTGCTCACTTAAACCTTATCCAAGAAAGAGAAGACATCAGGCTGCAAACTTCATGGCATGCATACCACTATTCAGCAGACTAAATCCAGTCTCGCCATTGCCCTTGAGAAAGAGACCTTAAGTGTACATAGAGGAGAGTATTCATGAACACACAGAAAAGACTGAAAATATGCCAGGACTGGTGCCAGAAGCATTACCATGAGTTCTTAACAAAGGCAACAACTGTACCTGAGAGGTGGAACTGAAGCCTGGGCATCGAGCCAACACTTAAGAACCTGCTCTGTTACTGAAATGTTTTTCAGTGCACACTGTCCTGAAGGAACAGTCAGTCCTACTAGTGTCACCTACCCCATGAATCCCCTGATGTCTCTCTCTTAAAGTCCATAGTAAGCAGAACAACTTATTTAAGAATTCTAATAGACGCTTATAACACAAAAATGAAGCACAGGACCCCTTAAAATTCTTAGTGAGCTACTCCTTGAATGAAGTAAATGGGACACCACAGCTATAATCACTGTTCGGTCCCTGGGGCAGCCCGTGTTCCATCAGCCATTCAGTAAACATATAGTAATCCCTACTAAGGGTTATGCACTGTGATGCAAATTAAGCATTTAGTGTTAAGTAAAAGTTACTCTATGAGCAAGTAAGTTATGCTTTTGGGGGGGATAAATGGATAATGAAGCCAAGATCTCCTCACTAAGCTATATCCCCACACATTTTTTATTATTTATTTTTATTTTTTTAGACAAGTTCTCACTAAATCACTGAGTTGCCAGGCTGGACTTGAGGATGTAATCCTCCTGCCTCAGTCTCTCACAGTGTTAAGATTACAGGCATCAGCCACCATGCCTGGCTAATTCATGCTCTTTTAAGCAAGGTAAGAACAAACAGCTCACTCTGTGAATCCAGATATTGTTTAATGTTATATTAGAGTATGCACAAGATGTTAAGGTAACTTAAAGGACAAATACATTAATTGTTGCTGCAGTAATCCAGAAGTTTTCCCTCAGAGCTTGTCCTTAGAAGAGACCTAAGATTTTTCAGTAATTTAGAGGGACATTCCTTGTAGAAAATATATCCTAAGGCATAAAAGTTTATAACATGCCCAGGAAATTATGTGAATGACTTGGTTATAAAGGATATATTGTTTATTTTTTAAGGTTATTATTTAAGGCTAAACATCCTACAAAATCTCATGTGTTCAGAAGTAGGCCTTGTGCATGTCAATTGGATCATCTTGGGCGTTATGCTCATTGGTGGACTAATCCACAGATGAGTTCATAGCTGAATATACTGTTAGGAGGTGGGGTTTGCTTGGAGAAGTAGATCATGGGGACATAACTGGAAGGGTATATTCTTGTCCAAGGCTGCTCTATTTTCTCTCTTTGCTTCCTAGTTTCCAGGAATTTAGAAGCTTTTCTTCACCATGTCCTCTGTATGCCATTTCTGCCTTAGAGACAGCTGACCATGGACTGAACCTTCTGACACTGGAAGTCAGAATAAATCTCTTTTCTTTAAATTGTATATTTCTTTTGTTTTCTTCCAGGTATGAGAAAATGACTAATATAAATGTTAAAAGATTACATTGGATGATATTAGTAAACTTGATCACTGTCACATTTTGATGAAATTTGATAGTTGCAATAAAATATTTAGATTTGACTCATCAAAGGATGAAAGGCAACAATGTTCTTGTGTGCTGTCTTAACATGATCAGCATTATATTTAAAGAGAGATCATGAGTTGAGAGAAGCAAGCTGGGCTTATCAAAGGAGGTGATATTTCAGCTGAATTTTAGATATTAAGAATACTAAAACAATAATACTAATCCAATGAAAGGCAAAAACCTTTTCCTAGATAATGAGTAAATATATAAAACAACAAAGCTCCAGGAACAATTTAGCAACACTCTAGAATCTGGTTTACTCAGATATTAAATAGTACACTTTAATAGGAGTGTTTAAGTAGAACACAGAAGAATGTTTTACAATTTTTCAGGAATGCTAAACAGCTATCAAAGTTTTTGCTTAGATTTTATTGATTAACATTTTGCTTAAAGATGTTGAAAATGACAGCCAAAGATAGGAAGAGGTAGAGAAAGCACAGAAGAGAGGACTTCACTGGAATAGTGTCATAACAATAATTTTATTATAATAATAATAATTACTTTTATATACATCATTCAGGGAATAAAAGCTGACCTCATATGCATTGAGGAAACTCAGTGAGAGATTAAACAACTTTATTACAGCTCACATCTAGAAAATAAAAGAACAGTGACACAATTATACTCTTTCAGAAACTGTTTTCCCTTTCAGCATATGATAAATATTCAGTGAAAAATTGTTGAACTATTTTTTTGAACCATCTTTAGTTCAAAACCTAGAAGAAGCACTGTCTATTAAAAACATACTTTTCTTACTTTTGCAGATCAAACCCAGTATATTTTTCCACGTATCCATTCTTGTGGATTATATTCATTTGGGTCTATGTCTTGTTTTCAGTTAATGAGGAAGGAGCAGGAAATGCATTTGATTCATTCTTGTATTTATCATAAGATGTCCTTCACAGTGCTCACCACAGAGAAGAGGCTTGATAAATGTAGGAGGAATGAATGGGTAGATCAATAAATTACTATCATTTGCTATGTGGTCTTCTCTTCATTTCAGCCCAGGTAAATTTAACTGAATTTTTATGAAACACCCAAGGCACATAATTGACTTGGGAGTCTGAATCAGATAATTCTTTCCATTTTCTTTTCTAATGAGAATCTTTATTGGCTGTGAGTTAATTTAATCATCATGTTCATATTCTCTTTAGAGAAGCTCAGAGCTTCTGAGGTGGTTGGTTCTGTTAATTAAATTAAATCAAATAATAATGATCTTTAATTTCCTAAAAATCAAGATTATTGAGCATATGAGAGGCATTACTTAATGCAACTTTTACGATGTTCTTTTTCTGTGATAACAGAGACCCAGGGTGGACTAGATGTCTGTCCTCATTGTAGGGAAGCTTAGTGAACTCAAAATGTCTGCCTACCTAAAAATAAATCTCATGCCAGTCTGCTCCACTCTGTAATATTCCATCATCAACATTTTAATTGTTTGGTTCAATAAAAGATGTTTTAAAATGCAAATAATCTATGTCAGGAAAAGCAAACTATGATGTGATTCATCAAATATCTTTTTTTGGGCACAACAGGAAAAAAAACTTAGTAAGAAATATTTTCTGTAAAGACACTATACTAGGCAAATCTCATATACTATCTCATTTAATATTCAGAACTCTATCAGATTTACATATTTACAGATGAAATCCCCAAAAATCAAATTAGGTAAGTTGACAAAGAAAAATAAATAGCAGAGCCTTGATGCTAGATTTGTTTTTTCCAACACAGTAGCTCCATTTTTACTGTTCTATTTCCTCTCTGAAAAAATGGAGTTGAGAAAAATATACTCAACATGGGAATACAAGGATATAGTTAGTCTACATCAGGCTGTGGTGAGAGGCTCTGAACATCCAGTTGCCAAGTGGGTATGTTGAAAAGATTCAGGAGAAAGAAAGACAGATATAAGACTTATTGGCTGTAGAAAATTCCAGCCCTGTTAACATCATAGAATGTTGGTGGATGGTTCATTTAGAAGGAGATGCTTGCTGATAGAGGCCATTCCTTACATATAAAAAAGTCATAAATTAGAAAATGCATTGGTAAGGCACTATTTTCTTTCCACTTAACTGTTCTTTAAAATCACCATATATTGAGAGTATTTCCAAAGATGTTAATCTGTTTATAATGAATTATAATGTAAATATTTTCAGGAAAAGACTTCAGAGATCTACAGTGTAGATTATTAAGGTTCAATTAAAAACTCTCCAACCATAAGGAAATTTCACCAGCTTTCTGACTTGACATGGAACTGTGGAACTCTTCACCTGTTTCAGATTGATATGTGACATTTAGTCTCTGTCTTAAAGATAAGTGTGCCCCAAAGAAGATTGACCTACATAAAGCACACGAGATGTCACAGGTACCTGTTCAATGTTAATGCCTTTGTAGAAATCAGCTAAATCAGTTTGCATTTTTGTCAATTGCAATTTCTTGGCAGCTTTTCACTTTCAATTTTTTAAAAAGTCACTTTACAAGAAACTGTGATTTTATGTTTTTCAGTGTAAATTAATTTTTCACTCTTAATTTTTATGCTCATCAATATTGTTGTAGAATAGGTATGAGGGAGAAGTGTCAAGGAGCTTGTGAAATCTGCAAAAGAAAAGATACCAAAGTAACACCAAGTATAATTTCAGCCTTGATTTATATTTTACATCCAAATGAACTGCCTGAGCCAATCTTCCTAGGAGGTATCCTCTGGGAAATGGCGCCACTGAAATATGTACATCCTTGGGGGGCAAATACACTGTAAGCCACTGCTTAAAGAGACACCACAGGATCATTACAGGGCACCCCAGTGTACATTATTATTGTTAACATCCTACTGACTGGAATTCAGATTTACATTTAATTGTATTTTTATTTAAAATATCTCCCTCCACCTGCAGCTGACTCAATCAGTTTTAACTATTTGCCTGGTGCTATGTATATTTAGGAACAATGAAAACTTTAGAAAAAATGTTGGCAGAGTTGCATAGGTCATAAATCATAGGATGATAATATCTCACATGAAAAGACAGTCTTTAAGAAAACAGCCCTGGTGATGTAAATATTGAATTTACCAGCAGTGCCATGTCCCTATGGAGGCTGAACAATAGGCTATTTCTTAGATGGCAAAAGGGATGAGCTCTCTTCTTTATCTGTATTCTTTTCCTTTTATTTCATTCCTGGGAAAAAGAAATGCCAGAGGAGAAGCTTAAAAGAGATTAGCCTGTGAGTACTGTATATAGGATATTACATCATAACTGTGTTTGAGAACTTTCAAACAGCTGACCTGTTTATATTGCAAGACAGGGTCAATTTCCATTCTAGCAACTCTTTTGATGTTTGTGAATACTAATGCTCTCCTCAGAATGGTGGCTTTAGAATGACAGCAATTGAACCATTCAGCCTTCTCTGATGCAATCTTTCTGCAGCTAGATAGGATTCTCTACATGGATTTCATGGAGCCACACAGCTTGGTATTATCAAAAGCTTTGCTGGAGCCATCAGTAAATGATGTTTCAAATAAAAGAGTCACGTTGATGCTTACAGTTTCAACTCTAGTCACTGAGGCTGTGTGTGTGAGTGTTTGTGTGTATATATGCATGAAACGAAGCCACAGTATTGGTTTTGTTGGAACTCAAATGATTAAACATCAAAATGATGCCACAGGGTTATTTTCATGGCAAATGTCTGAGAAAACAAAAAAAAACCTCTGAAGCCACATAGAGTGCAATACTGAAGAAGTTTTAGTGTGAATAAGATATCGCCTTGACATCTGGCCAACTATGGGAACTCAAGCAATTTATTTCACTTAAGTTTCTGATGTCTTCTTTCTTTCTTTCTTTTTAAATGATACATAAAAATATAAAAAATAAAAGCGGATGTCTTATTTTTTAAAAATGATGTTAGCATTATTAACCTAACAGTTATAAAGCAGAATACATATAATGATAGCAACAAAAATAGTATCAATCACAATGGCTAACATTTGTAAGAAAGTTTAACACAAGCCAGGCACTCAAAAATTTATGTGCATTATCTCCAGCTAATCTTTATAATAGCCATATGTGGTAAGCATTATACTGATTCAATTCTACATATAAAGAATCTGAAATGCAGAAATGAGTGAGTAATCTTTTGTGTGTACCATCCTGTTAAGATAAACCAGTGAGAAAAATTACAGCTCTCTACATAAGCAGACCTAAGCCACTGCATGCTTTTAGTGCAAGAGTTCCAATCAACATTTTACCTTCAAATACTAGGAATAGAAAAATCTTTATATTTTGTGAAATCCAATGTTTCACATTCTAGAGTAGGAATTCAGACATAATCATCCCTAGTTAACATTCTAGTCACTATTTTTCAACACCAAGATTCTGCACCTCACAAACTAACCTATAACATGTTTAGAAAGTACTGCTTGTTAGAAGGGATTTTAATCTGTTTTGTTTCCTATTCCACCCCTGGGCCCTCTAGAGCTAAACATCTACTCTTCAATTATTGAAAAATAGTTTTCTTATTTCCCCTAAGCCTTAAACAAGCTGAGCATCCCTAGCTGCTCCACTGTTTCTCTTAACAACAGTGTCATCACAATCCTCTAATTTGCCCCTGGTTTGTCATTATCTCTCTGAAGATATGGCAACCAAATTCTAGTCTCAATATATATATGCAATATCTGTGCATTTTAATTTTTAATTACTTTATGAGACTAGGTAGTTTGGAGATTTATGAAGAAAAGATATCAACTCTCCTATCAGCCAAGATCCACATAGAAAATCTGACTCTGGATGTTCTTCCCTTCAACCATCTTCTCCCAACAGTTACTGCATATCCTGTTCACTGCGACTTCTTATACTTCCACTGGATAGGCCTTGCTATTCAAAGGAAGGTAAATTATGAATTACTGAAATTTTATTTAGATACTTTTCTGCAGTCTAATCTTTGTGTGTGTGTGTGTGTGTGTGTGTGTGTATCTGAGATCGAACTCAGGACCTCATACTTGCCAGGCAGGTGCTGTACCACTGAGCTACATCCCCAGCCCTTGCAGTCTAATCTTCAGAGTCCGGTACCAAAAGTTTGGCAGCTTCAGTTTTGCACTAGCCGGTGAATCAGACAGTCTTCCATAGGAAATACTGACTCTAAAAGCACTGAAATTATAATTTGCTCCCATTAGGGCAGGAAAAGGCCTTGAATTAAAAACATTTTTTCCTGCAAAGGAAAGGGGTCTTTTATGGCAATGTTTCCAAGGTTCAAATTGATTAAAATTTTGTACAATTTTATATTCCACTTTGAAGTTGTGGGAGTATGTTTCAGTTCTATTATTGTCTAATCGTCTTACTTTAGGAGCCTCTGTGTGTGAATTTCCAATCTGTGAAAAGACAATAACATGAATTCAACTGCATGTTTTCTGATGGTTAAACAAAACATCTACGACAGCACGAACATTTTAACATCATCACCCCTAAGAAGGAGAAGGAGTCACTGCAGGTATCAGAAAGAGTTATTGCTGCAGCGTAGAAAGAATGAGCTCCATCTATTTCCACAAGCAAACATGTCCAGAGGCAAGTTGCTCACTAATCTTCAAATCCAGTTTTATTTTCCCAGAAGAATCCAATAATTTAGTAATTATACTATCTGCTTTTTTAGTTAGTTATTTAGGGAAAGGAGAGGAAGGGAGAGAAGAAGAGGGAAAATGAGAGGGAGGGAGAGAGAGGGAGAGATTTGGCTCACATGATTGTTTGGGCTGGTAAGTCTGAAGTCCATAAGGCAGGCCAACAATGTGGAAACTCAGGCAGGATTTCCAAACATCAGTCCTGAGGCAGAATTCTTTCCTCTCCAGGTACTTTGGGGGTGTTGTTTTTTTAAAGGATTCAATTGGTTGAATGACGTCCTTTTGTATACTGAGGGTAATCTCCTTTACTTAAATGAAACCAATTATAGATGTTAACAAGATTGGCAAGATACATTCATGGCAACATCTGGACTAGTGTTGGATCAAATAAGTGAGTATCATATCCTAGTTAAGTGAACACATAAAATTGACCATCACATTACCTCATGGAGTTTTTGTTAGGTATAAGAGAAAAATTATTTTCCTGGTTGAAAGCAGTAAGTACTGAAGATTAGTACAGGATAATCTGGGAATTCATGGAGTTCTTAACTTGGGGGGGGCTATCAAGGCAGAATCCTCAAATTCAGAAAGTCACTCTCCCCAGTATCCACACTCAGGCATGTAGCCAGGAGTACGAGGCCTGAAGTATCTAAAATTTAGAAGTCTTTCTTTAATAAAAAATTAAAAAGCAAGTATGGAAGCTATTTCATTCATTATTCTTCAGAGGGATAAAACCAATAAAATATATGAATTTACTAAGTTGGCTTATACAATCATGGAGACTGAGTCACTCACAAGGCTCTCTGCAGGCTCATAGTGTGACTGAGTTCAAGAGTGAAAGGGCTTCAAACCAGGGACACTGAAAATCTAGCCCCCTGTTTGAGCCCAAAGGACAAGGGACCTAGAGTCTATTGCCCAAAGGCAACATCACCAAAAAATACACTCAGATCTGAAGAAAGACAAAAAGGGTTCCCTCTTTCTCTGCCTTCTTGCTCTGTCTGGACCCAGAAGTCTCCCCACAGAATTCAATAACCAATAAGCCAAACTTCTGGGAAACACCTTCACAGACATACCCAGAAGTAATGATTTACCAATTCTCCAGACATCCTCCCATCCAGTCAACTTGATGCCAAAAATTACAGAAAGTAAAAATCATGCATTACCAATTACAGAATTACCTATCACAGAAGTGGATGTCAATTTGCAATTATTTTAAGAATCACAATAATTAAAACTTTAAAGCAAGAGAGAAGTTATAATCTTAAAATTTGGACAACATGGGAGTATATCTTCTTTTGTTTTCTTATATTTACTTATTACACTATGGGGAAAACAAAGTTAAAAGTTAGTAAAATCTGAAAATAAAGCAAACTAAGTACTGGAATGAACAAAAATTACTTTGAGATGGAGATGAAAAGAATAAAAAGTAATTTTTATATTATACCAAGACAGTAATTTATTGAGAAAAGATGAATTTTGAATAGCAGTAAAGTAGAATCCTACATTGTTTGATAATATAATTAGTAGAACAGAGAATCTGACATTGATAAAATATTCTAATTCTTGATTACTTGGTGCTTACATAATAAAAGCTTTATGTTTTATTTTGTAGTGCCTGAGTAGCTGTCACCTTTCAATCATTTATGTTTAAAACTTTATAGTACTACTCAGCCTTAAAAAATGAGAAATTAGAGACATTTATAGCTAAATGGATGCACATTAAGGCAATACTCTTAAGTGAAATAAATAGGACACAGATGTGTAAATACCAAATAGTTTCTCTAGTGTGAGAAACTGAGAGTGTAAATAAGGACTAAAAGGTATAATAGATAATGTGAAATAAGAAAAAAAGGGGCAAAGGGGAAGGGGAAGTGGGAGGGGTAAAGGAAACGAAAGAAGGAAATGGAATTAGTATGAGAATATGAAAAAATGGAAACAAAGACTCTGCAAATGGAGAGGGATGGAGGGGTTGAAGAGGGGCAGGGGAAGGAGGAAAAACAAGAACCAAGAGAGACTATGTAAAGGTGCCAATTTCCAATGATGAATGTCATTATGTTGTATACCTAAAATGTACCAATAAAATGAGTTAGTGAATTGAAAAAAAAATAACTTTATGTACTACCTTATTGGGATCTTAATGACAGGACAGAATTTCCTTTATGAATAGGTATCAGAAAGAAATGAATAATCTACCTACAATTTTATGTATGATGTTTAAAAAAAATTTTCCATAGAATGGTTTCTGGCTCCATACATGTTAAATTCTCCCTTTTTCACTAGTCGTGTATTTCTGATGATGGGGGTGGGGTATATGATATGTACACTTATCACAAAACAACCTCTGCTAAAATTCTATTTCATGACATCATTGAGTCAGCACAGTGGACAGAAAGAGTGTTCTTGGAAACTGTTCATACATCAGTATAAGGAGCAATAACAACTTTACAGTATATTAATTGTAAACCACATGTGTGTAACTCACTGAATGCAAATCAAATTATCATCTTGAGCCCCTTTCAGTCTTACACCAAAAATACACGTGGTTGCTTTAACACCACCCAACAAGAGAAGAGGAATGGAGGAAATGCCAGGGTGAAAAGAGACATAGATCACAAAGGTTACAAATTCTTTTAGTTAAAATAAATTAACATGAACTTATACAAAGTGTGTTTGTGTGTGTTGTGTATAACTAGGTGATCACAATAGCCAGGACATGGATAAAAGACATATTTTAAAATGAAGGAATCTGGAACACTGCTGCTAGCTCTCAGGCCCGGTGCAGGAAGCAGGAGCTGAGAGGACACCCACAGCCACCAACCCTATAGTGCTGACCCCCAGGCGCCATGCAATCCTGCAGAACCAAAGAGGAAACTTGAATCCTGTAACCTATGCTGTTACTGCCAGCCCCCAGAAACTGCAAAGCCTGTGGAAGGCAGGAGGAGAGCAGTCAAACTACCAAATCCTAGCTTACTCTGCTCCTGGGTTCTGCTCCAGGGTGGCAGAGGTGGCAACCAAAACACTGACCTGATTGAAAGCAAACCAGCAACCAGGAGGGGAGTTTCACTTCAGTACTGAAGTGTTACCCTGCCATGGAGATCAGGTGAGAGACAGGCTTGGGAAACAGGCTCGGAAAGGCTAAGAGCTAAACAGCGATCTCCTGGGCCTCCCTTGGAAGCTCAGGCATGGGCCAGGAGAATCAAAGAACTTATATACTGCAGTGGGAGGCCATCATAAGATGAAGTTTAGAAATGTGAATATCCACATAACAAAAACTGTGAACCAAAACAAATAACCTAACAATGCACCCAAGGCCCTAGAAAAAAAAAAGTCCAAATTCAAACCTAGTACAAGAAAAGAAATTACAACCATCAGAACTGAAAGTAATAAAATTGAGACTAAACAGAAATACAAAGAATCAATGAATTGAAGAGGTGTTTCTTTGAAAGAATAAACAAAATGGACAAACCCTTAGCCAATCTACCAAAATAAGGAAAGAAAAGACCAAAATAAATTCAATTAGAAATGAAAAAAGGTGAAATCACAAGGGACATTGTGGAAATTCAGAAGGGTATTAGTAACTACATATCAATCCTGTACACCAATAAGTTGAAGAATTCAGAAGAAATGGATAGATTCCTAGATACACATTAATTATCACAAGTGAACCAAGCAGATATAAAAACCCCCCAAAAGGGCTGGGGATTTAGCTCAGTGGTGCTGCAGACTGCCTTGCAAGCGCAAGGTCCCAAGTTCAATCCCCCATACCAAAAATAAAAATTAAAATTAAAACCCCAAATAACCCATTAACAGGCAATGAAATAGAAGCAATGATGATGATGATGATGATGATGATGATGATGATGATAAACCTACCTGCTAAGTAAAGCCCAGGTCTAGGTTGATTCACAGCTGAATTTTGTAAAGAATTCTACAAAATCTTTAGGGAAGGTCTAACACTAATAATCCTTAAGCTTTTTTTTTTTTTTTTTTTTCTGTACCAGGGATCGAACTCCAGTCCTTGCGCTTGCAAGGCAGGTGGCAGAACCACTGAGCTAAATCCCCGGCCCCTCAAGCTTTTTAATAAAATTGAAAGGGAAGGAGTGCTCCCAAAGTCATTCCAGGAAGCTCACATTATCCTAGTTCCAAAATCACATTGGCATCCAATAAAAAATGAGAACTATGGGCCAATCTCTTCAATAAATACATATGCAAAAATCCTCAATAAGATATTGACACACAGAATTCAACAAACCATCAAAAAAATCATATATCATGACCAAGTAAGCTTCATCTCAGGGTTTCAAGGATGGTTCAATATATAAAAATCAATAAATTTAATACAGCACATAAATGAGAACATGGACAAAAACTCATGATCATCTCAATAGATTAAAAAAAGTCTTTGACAAAATCCAACATCCAAAATCCAACAATCCAAAAAAAAGCTGAAGAAATTAGAGCATAGAAAGATCTTATCTTGATATGATAAAAATCTATCTATAACAAACCTACTGCCAATAACATATTAATTGGGAAAAACTGAAATCTTTCCCTTTACCATCAGGAACAACACAAGGATGTTCACCTTCACCGCTTCTGTTCAGTGTAGTACTCAATACATTGGCCAGTGCAGTGAGGCAGGAAAAAGAAATAAATAGGATATGTACTATGTAGGAAGGGAAGAACTCAAATTATAATTATTTGCAGATGACATGATTATCTACATAAAAGACACAAAAATCTGCAAAAAGACTCCTAGAATAATCAAATTTAGGGATGTAGCAGGATATTAAATCAAAACACAAAAACCAATAACATTCCCATACATCAATAACAAACTGACTGAGAAAGAAGTTGGGGAAAGAATACCATTCACAGTAGCATTGAGAAAAATTAAGTACTTACTAATTAACCTAAATAAGGAATGAAGATCTCTATAATGAAAACTGCAATACTCTGAAAAAGGAGATTGAAGAGGTCATCAGAAAACAGAAAGATATACTCAGTTCCTGGATAGGTAGGATAAATATAGTCAAAAGGGCTGTACTTCTAAAACTAATATAGAGATTTAATGAAATTCCAAGCAAAATACCAGCAGCACTTATCTCAGAACTGGAAAAAACAATCCTAAAAATCATATGGAACCAGAAAAGACTCAGAATAACAGCATGGTACTGGCACAAAAACAGACCTGTAGATGAATAAAGCATATTAGAGGATGTGAAAACAACCCACGCACATTCAGTTGTCTGATCTTTGAAAAAGCAGTAAGAAAACATACCACGGAGGAAAGATATCCTCTTTAATAAATGGTGCTGGAAAACTGACTATCCACATGCAAAAGATTGCATTTAGATCTATATTTTTCACCATGTCCTAAACTAAAATAAAGATGGATTAAAGAGCTCAATATTAAATGGAAAGACTTATGCCACTTGAAGATAAAATACTTAATTTTTTTAAATTCATAGGCATAGGCAATGACTTTTTTGATAATAACCCCAGCTCCACATAAAATAGCATCAAGAATCAACAACCAATGCTGAACCAACACTGCCATCCCTATAACAAAACCGCTTTCTACATCCTGCCAGAGCTGACTTCTAAGACTTTGTTTTCTTAAACAAATTTCTATCTATGTTCATACTTTTTTCTTCTATTATCTTTATCCAGTTTTAGGATTA
>NW_004624735.1:36828391-36867653 GCF_000247695.1 Heterocephalus glaber
GATGCAGATGAAAGCAACACTGAGATTCCACCTCACTCCAGAAAGAATGGCTGCTATCAAGAAATCATCCAATAACAAATGCTGGTAGGGGTGTGGGGAGAAAGGATCCCTTCTCCATTGTTGGTGGGAGTGAAGACTGCTGCAACCACTGTGGAAATCAGAATGAAGATACCTCAAAGAACTAGGACTAGAGGTCCCATTTGACCCAGCTATTCCCCTACTGGGTATCCTCCCAAAAGAATTTAAAGAATCATACCACAGCGATATACATGCACTCGTGTTTATAGCGGCACAGTTTGTGATAGCTAAAGCTTGGAAACAGCCCAAGTGCCCATCAGCTGGAGAATGGATAAAGAAGATGTGGTTTTTTATAAAGTGGAGTACTAATCAGCCATAAAGAACAAGAAACTAGAGGCACTTATCTCTAAATGGATGCATATTGAGGCCATACTCTTAAGTGAAATAAATAGCAAACACATATGTTAATACCGAATAGTTTCTCTAGTGTGAGAAACTGAAAGTGTAAATAAGGATTAAAACGAATAATTGATAATTTGAAATTGGAAGAAAAGGTCCAAAGGGGTAGAGAAAGTGGGAGGGGAAGGGGAAAGGAAAGAAGGGAAAGGAAAAATTATGAGAAAAGAAAAAAACGGAAATGAAGTCTATGTAAATGGGGAAGGTTGGAGGAAGTGAAGGGCGCACAGGTAATGGGGAAAAAATAAGAATCAAGATACATCATGCATGTACAGGTACAAACACCCAATAATAAATGTAAATATATTGTATACTTAAAATGTAACAGTAAAAGAATTTAAGTTAAAAAAAAAAATGTGCGAGGTGAATGTTTAGCTCCCTCTTGAGCTCTGCTGACTCCTTCTCTATAACAAAGGGACACAAACCACCATACTGATCCCCATTCTGGGCCTTGCATCAAGAGGTGCACAAACAATGGGCTGATTTACAAAACTTAGTTTCTGCCAAGTTGAGGCTACAGACTCAGCTCTCCAGGGGCTCCCAATAACATAGTGCCAGAGGGAATAAAGTGCTAAGTAGCCCTTCCTTCTCAGTCTCCTGATGCAAGGTAAGAACTGAGACTTAGCTTGTCCCTGGACCTCTCAGGGACACTAAGTGATAGGAGAGTCAGATTACTCCTTGGTTCTACTCCAGAGAGGATGAAAGATAGTTGCTCACATGGCCTTGATTGCACCTAATGGGGCAGGTTCAGTGCCACCCTCCTGATTCTTTCAGGCAGACAGTGGAGGAACAGCTCCCTTTTTGTACAGCTGACACAACTCAGTGGGGAACTACAGCACAATATCTGCGTCTAGAGGACAGGGGATGGAGTATGGGATGAAAGCAGGTAGGGGTGGCATGCTTGTTCTGTTGTTGTTTGTCTCGAATAGGATGTATATTGCAAAAAAGGTTATCTGTTGTTAAGCCACTTTTTTCCTAGTCCTTTGTCTGAGAAGAAGTCTTGTCTTGGACATTTTTTCTGTCTTTATTGGTTTGCAGAGAAAGGCTTCTGCAGCAGCATGTTAGGGATATATTGTGAGCAATAAATTTAACATCATGCTGTTCTGCAAATGCCAATATGTCCTGGAAGCTCACCCAGTTCTTTGTGTTTTTCAGGGTCTTCCTAGGGTACGTGATTGTGTTGAGGCCAGAGGTGTGTATCTGTAAGAGGGAGGACTTGGGCAGAGACTATTCCTTGTTCTGAAAGTTTCTATACATTAGAAGAGTTCCTGGCACACATCAAGTATTTCAATAAATATTTCATTCATATTAAAGATTAACTAATGCATTAAATATAGTACAGTTCTTCCCTGCAGTAGTTCTGATCTGGATTTAGTCCTAAATTCACATTCTACATCTGCAATATGGTTGCAGACCCTTGCTTGGCCAAGGTCTTAAACTCTTTACGATTTATTTTTGTAAAATAGAGGCTTTAATCACTACTCTTAGGAGTAAGCAGCCATTCCTAATCCTGATGCTTCTTTCCATATGAAATTGGTTCCATTTGCATATCAATCCTGGCCACACTCTCCAAGTAAGTGAGGTGATTAGTTAGCAAGCTGGAACTAGGAATCCATACTGAATTTCTGATATATCCTGAATTACCCACATAGGTGCCAATGATACTGTACTGGAACAGAGAATAATTCAGTGAATAAATAATTCTTGATCACTGACCATGGTCCAGATATGTGTTGTCATACAAAAATCAGTATGTCAATAGGCCTGTTCTCACATAGCACATTATGTATTTGGGGAACTGGAAATACAAATAGTAAAGGCAAATAGCTTCCATTAATGCTGGGACAAAAATCTGAAAAATATGCTAAATTGAACCAGAAGAGTAGCATGCATGCAAGCCTTAATATGCATTACCTAATTCAACATAATACCTTTAAAAAGCCCTACGAAGTTAATCACAGTGAGAACCACAATAGCATAACTAATATTCACTGGGTAAAGTGCTGAATATTTTACATGTACAGTATTTTCTTCTTGATTATCACAGTAACCTTTTAAAGTAGGCATTTTCTTATCCCAATTTTATGGTAAAGGAAATTAAAGCATAAAAGAGCAAACCAGTTTTCCTGGAGTCATAACGGTAGATAATGGTGGCTCCACTCACCCCTAAAGTCAATCATCTTAACCAGAAGGCTGTACTCCCTACTCTGCAAATGAAGAAATTATGGCTTAGTGTAATTTATTTTTGCATACCTAGCACTTTATAGCATACATGACAAATGCCTACAATTTAAGAACTCACAGGAGATAAGTTAAAGATGGGAAGAAAGAAAGGAAGAAAGCCTCTTTGACTTAGAAAAAAATCAGCCAGAAAAAGAAAATGGTATATAGTAGACCCTTGACTTACAAACTCAATTCATTTATGAGGGCCTGTTGTAACTCAAGTTGGTTGTAAGTCAAGACTATTTTTCCCATAAGAAATAATGGAAATACCACTAATGCATTCCAAACCTTCCAAAGCACCTCTTAACTAAACTTTTCATAACACAAAGGGTTGTATAGGGCCAGGGATTTAGCTCAGTGGTACCACCTACCTCACAAGCGCAAGGTCCTGAGTTTGTTCCCAGGTACCAAAAAAAAAGAATTGTATAATGTGCATAATTTACCTGAATACCACTAATTTTCCAGTATATTCACCAAAAATTTACAAAATGTGCTTAGTTTACCAGACACAAAAATTTCATACTGTATTCGCCACTCAAGTTGACATCTTTGGCTTGCAGGAAGGGCGGATGAAATGGAAGGTGTTTATTGTTTGAAGGAAATGTTCCATAAGAACACCAAAAATATGGCTCTCTGGTGTCCTTTCTATCCATGGGAGAGTCTGTAGCCCACTCGGACCTGCTTCTGACTCTCTAGGCCATAACATTTTCAGAACTAAAAACTTATCTAAGGTTGTCTGTTTCTGTCTTTTCTTTAACACTGCTCAGTAGTATGACGTGGCATTGTCATCAAGCAAGTGAATGCAGCAATTTTCTTTTTCTTTGTTTGGGTGGGTCTTCTCTACAAATGTTTGTAGCTCTGTCCATTTTTTCAGGATTTCCTTTATTTCAGAAGAACTCTGCTGTACTGATTCTTGACACACCTCTGACTCTTCAGAAAACTCCTCATCTGCTGTTCTTTGTTGCTGTAGATAGTTCCTCTGAGTGTTCCTCCACCAGTTCCTTAACATCACCGCTGACTACCTCCAAGCCTGCGGACTCTGCTATAGTGACAATGCCATCAACCACAGTATCAATTGAAGGCTCAGGCACCTCTACACAGCCCACAAAGTCTCTCTCCTGTATAATTTTAGGCTGCACTTTCTTCTAGGCAGATCTCAGTATCCTTAGAGAGACATTGGCCTAGGATTTCTCAATTAACCCCACACAGGAAAGACCTGCATTTGGATTATAACACAAGACTTTGATTGTAAGTTAAAACTAACATTTCGGTCGTAATCCAAGTTGCTCAGATGTGAGGCCAGTTGCAACTTGAGGGTCCACTGTATTCATGTGGCATGTGATAGTGATAGGATGATTGTTCCAGGAAGCAGTCATTGAAGGGCATCATGTTGGCAGATATTTACAGTTCTGATTTATCTTGAAGAGGGCAGGCTGTATACACAGCTGTATTCATTCCTGGATATTTGTTTGGTCTATAAATAATAACAATGTGGTATAGTGACAATCCAGAAGATACATAGAAAAAAGACTCCTGAGTTGCTTATCTCACCCCGAAGCATCCTGGTTTTCTGAGACTAGGTCTGCATTACAAAGCAAGGATTTTACGTTCGATCTGATCCCAGCTCAAGAGTCAGAGCAACACAGATTTGGTTAGAGGAATGAGCATAAGAATTGGAAAATAGTAATAATGGTAAGTGAACTGTTATCATTAATTAAAAGTATGTTAACTCCATGGGTTCGTATTTTATATTTCTTTGAAACCATGATTTGAATTTGAACATAAATGATAACTATACTTCTCAAAATATTATATTTTGGTTATCTTTCAATACCTTTCTTCTACCATATACTATATAAGGTAATTTTGATATATCCCTATCTGATATTCTGAATATACATACTTTATGGGAAAATGCCATGTTTTTATTTTATTTTGCTTTGTTTTTTCAATTTTTTCATTCCCAGTTCCTTGCAAAGTGAGGAAATAAAATGATACATAGGAATTCTCAGTAAATGACTAAAAAATTAATTTTATCTTTAAATCTTCAATTTACAGAGACTATTCAGAAGTTTAGTATTTTAGTCAGAAGAGAAAGTAGGATTTAAACTGTTGTCAATTCTTGCCCACCTCAAACCATCCTATCTTTTCCATGTACTTTCTGATATCTACCTAAGAACAGGAGATTGGGTTGCCTAATTTGAAAGTTGTACCTTCCAGAATGGTAGCTTTTGGTTATACTTGTCTATTTAAATTTAATTTGTCAACCTTAGATTAAATTTAATATTCAATGGCTCATTTACATTTGCCATATTTCAAGTGACTAACCTCATGTGACTAGTGGCTACTGTGCCAGGCAGCACAGATAAAGAACATTTCCATTCTTACAGAAAGCTCTTTTGAATAGTGCTGCTCAGGCAACCTCATTCAGCCCCCAACTCTTGATTCACAACTTATCCTGAGAGTCTGATGCAAGCTTCCCTCAACATACATCTATGCCTTACAGTGCACACACATGACTTCTGCAATTTTTTCAGAATAGTGTGTAGTCAGGCACAGAGTGTGTAGGAAATATTTGGGGAGCTACTGGAGAAGGAGCAGACTAATAAAACTGTCTAGGATATAACTGCTCTACATGTGAATCAGCCCTCTCTAGGACCTATTTTACATGTTTAATGTTAGATGATTTGTATTCTGATAGGGTTGAGAGGTCTGGTCAAAGAACAATGCCTATTTCCATTCTTCTGCTAAGCATGTGAAGGACTGAGTGTGTACCATTTATATATTCTCCATAAATATTCATGACAAATAATATATATGCACACATGTATGTATATATTTATTTTATGTGCATGGTTAAAATTCACCTACATTAGATTTGAAAGACAATATTTACCCTGCTAAAACAACTATTGTGCCACTAGAAAGTCCTTTGAAGGAGAACAGGGAGATGTCCGTGCTAAGACTGAGCATCCAGGCCAGGGTGGCTAGTGACCAATAAACCTTTTCTGCAATTGGATTTTTTTCCATTCTGCAAATGCTTGTGTAGAGACCCATTGATGAAACAGTGAACCTGGCTTCATACTCTGTTACAGAGTCTTCCTGTCAGGCTGCTCCCTCATGCTTATTCTCAGAGTCTACAAGTTTCAAGACTAATTCAACATGAAACACATAATATCAAAGACTGGAAAAGTGGATGAATTAGGGTGAAGAGAAGAAGGCCTGGTATTGTATATCTTAATGATTTATGTTTGCAATAGAGCTGCCACTGTCTAGGGAGACTGGCCTAATGTGGAAAAGCTACTTGCACCCTAAACTTGACACTTACTCTATAGTCTGTGTTCCTGCCATTATTTCCCTGTGGATATGTTCATTTTGCAGCCACAGCCTTCCTTCTCAGCTCTACAACTGAGACTGTGCATAGTAGCAGACCAGAGCTCTAAGTTTTTAGATTGTTGAATTCCCTGTGCACTTCCCTCAATTTCCTCACCTTTCATTTTCACACCTCTGGAAAGAAGTACTGACAGATACCTAGGAAGAACACCCAAGCAAGGGATCCTCTTTGGCTTCAGATAAGATAATTCACAAAGACAAAAGCCTGGAACATCTAACAAATGCAAGTACAAGCAGCAGTTCAGCCTATGAGGGCCAGGGAAAATAGACTGCAGTGTCAACCTAATCAATGGTTCATCACTGTACTTTTTCAGTGCTTGAACCTTATTAGGACTGAGGCTGAATTGCCTGGCTGAAAATCAATCTGGAAATTTTCAAAATGCAGAAATACAATTGCAAATAATTTGATGACTTTTCCAAGTGCCTTGGGAAAATCTATGCAGAGTTAAGTGGAGATGGTATACAGGTTTGCCTCTAACAGGGGCTCTGGTCAGAAAAAGAAAATGAAGCAGTCAGCAGTGTTCAGGGTAAAGTTCCAAATCCAGGACAATTTGAAAGAACTCAGTGTCTGGGGTCAATTTTGAAGATTCAATGCCTAAATGCAGCAATATGAGGGCTACACTCCCTCAATAGTGAAACTAACTTCAGGCTAAAATTGGAATAACAGATCCTGCACAAGAATCATTGAGTTTCTCTTCAGGCCCTGACCTTGCATCTAGAAATGGCTTTAGGGATGATGTAGATTACTAGAGAAAAGGGAAAAAAGCAAAGGGACCGAGACAGATGAAGTGATGTAAAGAGGGGATAAGGTCGTTTCTTAGGGAAACTAACCATGCCTGTGTCCACTCTTAGCCTAAGTAGGTTGTAGCTGAATATGTAATTATTTTTTTTAATGTTCAATGTAGACAATAGGAGCAGAGTTTCTAAAGTTATAATATATAAAGAGCTTACAAGGTCAAAATAGTCTACAGGATCATGGACATATATCATATATATATATATCACATAATAAACATAATACTCCATATATTATATAATGTTATATATGAGAGTATATATATATATATACACACACTTTTTCAGAAAAAGAAAAATGCTCATATTGTGGTTAAGAACATTGATCTTCAAAATAAATGAGACATGAGTTAAATCCTTTTCCCACCATTTAGTATGGGACTTGGTATGAAGCATTTAAACTCCTAAATACCTCCAATTTTATAGGCATTGACAATTCTAACATGTCCCACCCTCAAAAAAATTAACTTGAAATAATTTAATGTGAACGCCATGATTGACACATAATATATGTGTCTTTTACCCAAATGATAGAAGATGATGTTGTTATTATTAGAAAAAAGGGAGAAAAAGAATTTTTCTTAGTCATTGTTAGTGGTTGAATTGTATGTCCCCAAAATACGTGTTGAAGGCCTTACTCCCAGTATTTGATAATGTGACTTTATTTAGAAATAGAGTCATTACACATCAAGTTAATGTAAGGTGATTAAGGAGGTTCTTAATTCAATATGGCTGGTGTGCTTACAAGAAAAGAAATACGGCAAGAGACCTGCAAAAACAAAGATGTAATGGAGATACTTGGAAGGAAAATGGCCATAAAGCTGGAGGCAGAGAGGATTGAAGTTGTGTGCTTTAAGCCAAGGGAAACTTGGAAATACCAGAAGCTGGAAGAATACAGGAAGAATTGTTCCATAGAAGATTTGGAGGGAAGCATGGGCCAGCTGATCTTGATTTCAGACTTCTGGCCTTAATAACTGTGAGAGAATAAACTTACAGTGTTTAAAGCCAAGTAATTTGTGGAACTTTGTTATAGCAGCCACAAAAGACTAAGGTAGTCATGGTACGCACCTAAGAAAGGTCTATCCACTTAGCTAGCATTTTATTAACTAGTCTTCTAGACCAACAAGAGATATTTTGTTTCACTTGGGAAGTATACAGAAAGAATATAAAGTATTGAATAGTGTAATTTTGTGGAAGACTATGATTGACATTAAAAGTATAATGTAAAAAATATATTATTCAGCTCAGACTACCATAGTAAAACATACACTCAGTGGCTTAAACAACAGAAATCTATTTTATCACATTTCTGGAGACTGGTATAAGGTCAGGGTGAGTTTTGGTAAAGTATATTTTCATGGTTCACAGATAGTCACTCTCTCACTTGTACCCACATAGTCTTTCCTCAGAGCATGGGCACAGACAAAGAGGTAGAGAAAGTCTTTTGGTGTCTCTTCATAGTGCCACTGCCACAACCTCATGACCACGTGTAACCCTAATTGTTCCCCACAGGTCCACCTCCAAGCATTATCACATTGTAGCATAGGGCTTCAATGGCTTGAGTTGGTGTGGAAAGGACATCATAAACATTCAGTCCGTTAAATATATGTTAAAATAGTAAGCTACATATTATCACTTCTCTCCAGGATATATTGTGAAATCAAGTTTATGCAATTTAAATAACGCTTTTTGGGAAGAGAGGCAGGATATGCCCAAGGATGAACAAGACATGCTCTCTGTTCCCCCAAAATCTTACAGATTAATGAAATCATTACGCTGGTAACAGGGCATTACAATGTTAAGAGTACGCTGAGCCTGAGGGGCAGCAGAGGTGGTAAGGGAAATCTCTCTGCAGAAGAGTTCTAAATTTATAAAAGGAAGGTGAAATTTGTTCCTATGAGAGTCTAGAATACTGCAAATTATATATTTGGTGCTTGATAAATAATTGAAAAGATGAATGAATAAATGACACATAATGCCATTAACCAGAATGCTAAAACATTGCCAAGTTCAAGGATAAGTGTTAGAATCTGTGACAATTAAGTAGGATTGTCATCTTGGTTAGCTTGGGAGTCACCCAGAGGATTGGTAAAGCATACTTAGGGGTGTGTTTAAATGGGTGATGGAGGGGTGACTTTAGATACTTTATCTGTTCTCTGGCCCCTTCTTCTCTGCTGCTGTTCCCCTGCTGTGCTTCTGGCTACCATGAAGTAAGCATCATTCCTATGCCAAACCCCCCCATCATGATGTTTCTACCTTGGAGTCAGCTGTCAATGGACTGAACCCTCTCAAACCATGAGCCAAATCAACTTCTCTTCCTTTAAGTAATGGGTATCAGGTATATTGTCCAGGCAAAAGGAAAGCTGACTAGTACAGAATCTCATTATAACATTCTAAAATATAGTTGATGAAATTGGGGCAATATGTAGGAAAGAACACTGAACAAGAAATCTGAAGAATTGGTTAAATCCTAACTTTTCCTTTAACTATCTCTAGGACCTTGGATAAGAAAGTATCTAAGAACAAAGGAAATCTTCCTGCCCTTGTTAACTCTGAGTCTTGGTCCCTGGAATTTCTTCCCTGGATCTCATCTAAGGAACATTAGTATTATCATCTGGAATATTAAAAGGAAATTCATTCACTCATTAAGGTTTTAACCCATGAGGAGCCTAATAATACAAATAATTACCACAGAATAAATGCTTATTAAATGTAAAGAGTAATAAAATGTAGGTGCTCCAACTGATTTTATTTATGCATTCAAAAGTAACTACTACAAAGTGTCAAGCCATTAGACAGTGATATATTCATATATTGATATCTACATCTAAAGAAATATATATACATATATATATATAATTTTTTAAACACCAAAATGTATTTCTCTCAAGCAACTTTCTAAAAGCCTCTTTAAACTTTTCAACCTGAATGTTCTGTCACCACAATCTTATGTTAGCAATGCTCTGTGGAAAAGAATTCCATTTAATGCTTTTAGTGCTTGGCTCTTATATCTGAACTGTGTGGTTATTGTAGTTGACAAACCCAAAAATAGCTTTATAAAATGCACTCTCTTTATCCCCCTTAGAATTTGGAAAGTCTTAATAAAGTTTATGCTTCACTTTCAGTTTTGGGGAAGTAAATATATTTTGTAATTCTCTCTACATCCAGATCCATCTCTGTGTCTTCCAGGTTCACTTCTCAGCTCTTTTTAGAGCCTAAAGAGACCATGGAATTTAAATGCATAAAGAAAATAGTGCAAGTCTTGCCTCTTTTCTGTCCTAGATGATTTTGAAAGAATCATAGAAAATTAAAATGACCATTGGGCTGATTTCCTTCAGCACCTTCATTTTGCAGATAAAGAACAAAGCCTGGAGAAATTATGGGAATACCTAATGTCATTCAGCTACTAGTAGAGTTAACCCAAGTCTGTCAATTTTCAGATCACAATCCCTCCAACAAACTATGAACTCCCACTACTCTATTTCATTTTTATCCTTTGGATATCTTTGCTCACAAACATAAGTATTCTGAAAATTTGTGCATCCTTCAAGCTCATATCTGTTCACCGCAGGAATCAGAAAACTTTCTGAAAAGGACTTGGTAGTAAATACTTTTGAGGTCTCTATCGTCTCTATGGTAACCACTCAACTCTGCCATTGTAGTACAAAAGCAGCTATAAACAATATATAAACAAATGTGCATGGCTTTATTCAAAATAAAGCTTTATAAAAAATAAGCACTTGGCCAAATTTGATCAGTGTCCCATAGTTTGTGAATCTCTGATCTAGATCTGTCTTTAACACTCCTGATTCTAGAATTACACCTCCTCTGATTGTCAGAAATATGAATGAAATACACCATGGTTCTTCCTTTATTGTAGCCAAATACACTGAAAATTCTATACATCAATTCAATAGGAATCTACTAAATATCTAATTTATGGAACAAGATCAAGGTAGTAAAACAAGCTATAAAATAATAACAAGTATTTAACTTATGGTGTACTTAATTTGTCCACAATATTAGACAAAGGACTTCTAGTTATCTTTGTAAAACTCTGCTACTGCTACAGAAAGTAAGTCCAAGTCTTAGTAGGACTAAGAAACTGTCCTAGAAATTCCTAGATCTGTGGCTTGAATCCAGATTTTCATGGCTTTTGCTACTGCTATCAACTGATATCCTAAGATTTTGCAGAGTTCTGATTTTTTGTAATAAAAGCACAGCTCTAGCCCTGAGTCCATATTGCCCTCTGTTGGAACCAGGGGTCTATATATTTCTTCCACTTCTGCTCTATTTTTCTTCAATAATTTGTGTCCATATGAATAATCTTAATGGTGTAAGCTATTGATAATAGTAATAATTTTAAATAGTCTAGGTTTCCAAGGAAAATTAACAGCCAAACTATAGAATTTCAATCAGTTTTTCAATAAGTGTGGTTTGCTCATCCACTTTATTATTGATGAGATGTGAACTGCAAAAGGCCTTGGGTGGCCCTGCTCCTACAGCATTGACAGTTGCAGCTCTCATGGCCTGTCTCTTCAGGTGCATGCAGATGTCCTCAGCATACATTCCATGTTTCTTGCACTTTCTGGGACCTTCACTGCACTTTAAGGTTCACCCACGCAGCTTCCAACATTAAACTCTCAGGGGCACACTCTTACTCCTAGCAGGCCTTCTTCTGAAATCTAGGTGGAAGCCTCTCTGATCCCAGAATTCTTGAATTCTGTGTACTTGTAAAATAAACACCTTGTGGTTGAAACTATGATCTGCCACCAGCTCTAGCAGTAGCTGGGCCTCCCCTTAGAACATAGCTGCAGAATCTTGAATGCTTGGATGGCTAAGCACTGTGACTGAATCAGGGGAAACCTATTCCCTATGTGGCCCTTCAGTAGGAATCCCTGGTTTCAAAGTAAAGTCTTTCAAAAGAGATTACCCTTACCCTTTTTTGAAGGGTAGGGTCATGCTAATTCCTGAAATACATTCCAGACGTCTTTCCTTTTGTCCTTATGCAAACCACTCAGATGCTTTCTAATGCTAATTTTGTAGCAATCAAGTTCTACTTTGCTCCAAATTTACAGGCTTTTTTGATAAAACTGAAAACTTTTCCAAAGGCTTTTTTGCTCCTGATTTTCATTAAAAATCTTTTCTTTCAAGCTTTTTTCCTTTAGGTTCTTTCAAAACATATTTTTTCAGGTTTGTAAAATTAATTTTACTGGTACTTTTTTGATATACATAACAATTACATTCATTTTAAGAAATCTTTGCATGTACCTATCTCTTAATTATTTTTTTCTCTTCTCATTCCTTCCCTTCAATCTTTTCTCCCTCCCCATTTACAAAACTTTGTTTCTATTGTTATTCTTCCATTCTTTTTTATTTTTTTATCCCTATTCCTTTCATTCCCTTCCCCTACCCTCTCTCTTACACCCCTTCCCATTTGAACATTTTCTTCCTACTTCCCAATATCTATCCTCCATTTTGGTCCTTTGAGTTTCTCACACAAGAGAAAAATGTGGTATTTACACCTGTCTCCAGTTTACTTCATTTAAAGTTGATAAAGGTGCCAAACTCATTCACTGGAGAAAGAGAGCGTCTTTAATAAATGGTGCTGGGAATACTTGCTTTCCATGGGTCATAGATTAGACATTGACCCATATCTCTCACTATAAATCTTGCTAAAATCATCAAGCAGTAGCTGTGCCATGCTAGATCCTGAACATTGGGTTGTCTTGGGTTTTCCTCCACCTGATTAGTTAGTTCACTGTCCTTAATCTCAGTGTTCCACAAAGTCATAGGACATGGGCTAAACATAGACCAATTTTCTGCCAGAAAACAATATACATGTCAACAGAGTCCCTGTTCCAAGCTGAAATTTCATGAGCCTGGCCTATATTCTCTGCATTTCTATCAGTAATCTAGTCTTCTGAATTCTGACCAGGATCTCTCATCAAGCTTAGCTACTAACAGCATTCTAAGGTTTCTCTTTTTGTATCTGTAAATTTTTTACAATTCCTCCCAGAAACCACTTCCAAAGTCTTCTGAAACACATGGTCCAGTAATCATAGCAAGAACTTCACTCTTTGTACCAGAATCTTAGACACATTCTCATTGCTGGGACAAAATACTGGACATCGGCAACTGAAAAATGGAGAGATTTATTTTAGCTCACAGTTTCCGAAGACTCAGTCCATGGGTGGTAGGACCAAAAGCAGAGATGAATGATGAAAAGACCTGCCATGGAGGAAAGTTGTTCATGTCCTGCTGTCCAGGAAGCAGAGAGAACAGGAAGGAGTCAGGGATGGAGACAGATCCTTCCAGGTCATCCTTCCAGTGACCTAACTCTTCTGACCAGGCCCTACCTTCTAACAGCACATTCAGCCACCTATTCATCAGTGGATCAATGCACTGATAAGCACAGCACCCCCATGATTCAATTACCCTCCAAAAGCCCCACCTCTAAACACAAAAGGCTTTCAGGGGACATTTCTGTTACAAACCACAACTCTAATAAGCTCTGCAGGAGGCACTGCTACTCGCAGGAGTAAGAATTCTTCTTTGCTAAGACCAGAGAGATAGAGGTGAGAACACTAGGGGTTATTATCTAAAATTTCTCATCAAAGTCAAGGATGGAACTTTTTGGAAAAGTATTTGTATCATGATAGCTTTAACTTCATCAAGTACTTTGATCCACTGATGAATTTAGAGCAGAATGAGCTATTAGGAGTGAGGGCTTGGGTCAGTGATGGTGAACCTTTTAGAGCTTCAAAGATACAAACAGCTAGCTGTGGCCTGTGTGCCTTAGGTTCACCACAACTGGCCTAGGTGAAGAAAGTGGGTCACTGAGGAGTGATTTTAAAGGGGATATATTTTTTCCCTTTGACCCTTCCCTTCTCACTCTGCTTCTGGCTTCCATGAGATAAGCATCTTTCTTCTTCCCTGCCTTCTGCCATGAAGCTCCTGGCTTGAAGCCAGATGACTATGAACTGAAACCTCTGTAAATGTGAGCCAAAATAAGCCTTTTCTCTTTTAAGTTGTGTATGTCAAGTATTTTTGTCCCACCATGATTAATATAGGCTTCAGGATAGTAAATTGAAACATCACTAAGTATAAGGGAAAGGTCAGATCCAAATAAATAAATACAGACAAAGAAATGAATAGCAGGGCCATGGATGCAGCTCAGTGGTTCTGTTGCCTGCCTTGCAAGCACAAGGTCCCGAGTTCAATCCCTGGTACCAAGGAAAGAAAAAACAAAAAAAGAATTTAAAAAGCAGCTGAAGGATACCTTTCTGAAAATCAGAATAGAATTCAAGCACCAGATAAGGGTATGACAAGATAGCATTCCAGATTCCTTTTGACTGTGAGATATTGTGACCTTAGGAAAAGGGTTTGTTTGCTCATTCCCTATACATACTGATAAAATCATTTGTAGATGTAGTTCAAGGATCCTTTAACTTTAGCTCCCACTTTCTGTATTATTATAAACACTTGGCATAGCCTTTCACCTTTCCCAAAAGGTATTTTCTTCCTCTCTTGGGGCCTACAAAGTTCCTCCAGTCATTTATTTGCTCATCTTGTGTGCAGTGATCTTGAACTCGTTGTTGTTGTTGTTTTTTTTCAGGTAAGGTAGAGCATGCTTAAGAATAGCCAAGCAGGCTCCATGGAGTTCCTGTCCCAGTGCTCCCTAGCTTCATGTTCATGATCCACATATCTTTTGATTGCCATTTGGAGTTTTACTCTGGGTAATCAGAATCCTCAGTGAAATAAGCTACCTTTACACGCGTAAGCTCTTTTTACTGAAGTGTAGCAGCTGGATTAAATCTCATTTCATTGCACCTTTCGTGTGGCAGGCATGGTGTAAGCCACTGGGAATTCAGGAGCTATTTACAATTAGCCTTTCCTACCCATGCTTTTCAACGTTGGTGTTGTGATTGATTACCTGGCATCAGGATCTCTGTAGAGGCAATGCTGGGGCTGACAGAGAATTCCTAAATTTAACAGAGAGATGCATCCCTGATGGAGCCAGTTGGGATGAGGTGCAATGGGTGCAGTGATAGCAGGGAGAGCATATGGCATAAAGTCCCCTCCATTAGATACTATTCTTTTTCTTGCTTCTTTTCTTCCTTAGATTCTTTGGGACACTTATCAAGACATTACCCCCAAATGTCTGTTACCAAGCTCTCTGCATGACTTTATTAAAATAAATTGCTTGGACTCTAATTTGGAGTTTGTTCATTCCCCCATGCAGATAGTTCAATGCAGTATATAACTCAAAATGTTCCAGGAAGGCCATGACACCAACCTCTATCATATCCTCTAACTTCTCTCAATAGATTTCTTTTTGTATGGTTCCTGACAGGATAGAGCTGGAGATAAAGTACTTGTGTCAACATAACTGTGGCACATATTGTGCACTGATATTTAGTACCATCTTTACTTTTCTAAGCTCTCCATTCTGCTACAAGGACTGAAAGCTGAGAAGCCACACTTCCCATATTCTATTTCATCCAACATTTATGTCTCACGAATGAGGCACTTACATAAGATTTGCAAACCATAAAGGAAACAGGAAGCTACAATTCCAAGTTATTTGTGAGTAAACAAATATCGTAAGTGTCTTTACAAATGTTCTCTGGAATAACCACCTACTTCCATGATCCTGGCAGCTAAGACCACAGGCTGCAGTGTCACTGTGATTCCTGAACCTCAGTGTATTCTGAAAGCCAGAAGGGAGTGACCTTCCCAATCTTTTTAATGTCCTTCCAAGTTATATAATCCTCTCTGAGTTAAATCCTTTCTTCTTGAAATCCTTAAGTGGTTTGTCTTTTCTTGACAGATTTGCATGGCAGATTGTTATCAACAAACTCACATAAATAGCTCACATTATCAAAGGATACTAAGTTAGTTACTCATTCAAATGCTTTACTACTGTATTTTTGTTTTCTCCTTATAATAAATTATTAGTTTCATTTGTGGATGAGGAAATTAAGAACAGAAATGTTGAGTAACTTCTCATATATAGTTACATAAGAAACTGAGTAGAAAAGCTTAAAAGAAGCAAAGGGTATCTGATACCTAAGCAGAGCTAGTAGGGATGAATCATCCTTTAGAGAAGGAGCCTGGAGAAAGTCCAGGTAGGCAGATAAGACAGGAGCTCCAGAAAAATGTAGGGCCAGGATAGTTATTAAGAGTGGTCCAGAAAGGGTACAAGGATCAGTTTAAGAGAAGGTGAAACAAGTAACAAAATATGCAAGCAAGTAGTTAACATAAGTGAAAACTGGCCACCTTAACCACAGTGAAAATGAGACATCAACTGCTGAAATGGGATCTAGGGGTAAAACTACAGATGCCAGCAGAGTTCATCTAAATTCCAAGAAACTTCAGTCTTGGGCAAACTTTAAGTATCAGCCAGGCTAAGAAAGCAGGCCTGAAGTAAGGAAATTATACTATAGTGAAATGAAGAGGAAAATAGGGTTGGAGCACAACAATGCCCAGTGCAAAGTAGGAAGTCCTCAGAATATTAAATGTAAGGTTATGCCATAGCATGTCCTTAGCTACCTCTCTTTGAACTATTTTAGAATTAAACTAGAACTGATGTCAGAGAATAGAGAAGAAAGACACTTAGAAGTAAATTCCAAGATGTCTCAATTTTGGAGTTTGTAAAAATGAAATGATGGATAACTTATCATAACCACATCATGTCATAACATTCATTTCCCTTTTAAACATTCTCTTGTTATACTAAGAATTGCAGCTACAAAAAATCAAAGGAATAGAAGCTACAAAGTATGTTCAGTAGGATTCCCTAAGAATTCCTTCAAGTGGTGTATTCAGGAAGAGTTCTCAGGAGAAGGAAAAGAGAGGAGTGGGATAATGCAAGGGAGGAAGGGAAGTCAAATAGTTTTTTCTAGAGACAAGCTCCTTTCTGGTGTCACATGAAAGCTTTGAAGAATAATTTGCACCCAGATAATCCCACCACAGGCAAGTGGGCTGACATTTAATATCACTATACCATAGACTTTAGTGAAGATTGTCTACAAAGGAGAAAGGAAGGGTAACCTCCATGGTGAGCTGGTTTGTTTTAAGGCCGAGGCAATTCTCAAATGAAAAGGGATATCTGTGGATTATTTTTGGCCAACATTCCCAGCAGTTGCATAATAGTTATACTAGTTGATTAAACAAGGAACCTATACAAGGCACCAGCAACATCCACTCCAGTCCTCCCTTTTTACCACTAAGATCCATATTTTCCTGGGGTAACCTCACCCCATCCTGGTGTAGCTTCATTAGAATTCTGATTAGTCCCAATTTGTTAGAGAATTTCTGGATAAACTGAATGAACTATATCCCCTAATGCAGCTGTCAAGCCATAACTAATAGTCATTATCTCTAACTTTTGATATCTAAAGTTTTTTGATTTACCTACTGATCACTTCTACTAATCTAAATGACTTATATCATAGTTGCTCCAAATGAACATCCACAGGGACTCTGAACCCTCGTTACTATGGTCATTAGGCCATTATTGCCCTACTTGGTATTTACAGTCACAAATGTCCGTAAAAGTATTGAGAGATGCCCAAGGGAATCATCTCTATGCTACAAATATATTTCTACCTGACTTCATCATGCAGGAGGAGCAATCCTACCACCTCATGATAATTCACATTAATACTTCTACCACTATGGTAACTCTTTTTCTTTTGTTGATGATCAAGTATCTGAGAATGTCTCACATAACCAAGTGGCAGCTGTAGCTAAGTATTGGGAACACTCCTACTGTGTCTCCTGGTGGAGGAATCCACCCCTCTGATCTGAGACCTCTAAACTTACAGAGCAATAATGTGCAAAAATGGGAAGTAAAATTTCTATAAAATGTTGAATACTAGGAGTAATATTAGTAATGCCATTTTTACTTCCACCCTTTAGTTCCCAGATCCATGTATTTTTTTTCATTGAAAACATAACATCACATAATGCTTAATGATTTAAGGTATATACTTATAGTCCCTTATAATAAGCTATTATCTTCTGGACAATATGATATGAAGTAGGACCAGTAGCTACTATAGTGATGTGTCCATGGGTGTAGGTCTTTTTCTATAAAGCAGATGATGTAATGTGGGATTCTATATTGTAAAACTAGGGATCTTGGAGACTGATACTGACCAAGTTACTGTAGGTAGCAAAAGCGAACCTATATCTAAATTGCATGTCAGTATTAGCCAGGATGAATTACTGCCCTATGTAAGATCAGAGGACAAAGGTCTGCTTATATCTACTGATTTTATTGACCTGATTACTTACATTTGAATATCTCCTTTGCTATTAGTATTCTCTGGTGAATAATAACATGTTATACAAGCTCCTCATGCATTTTGTTCACTTCCACAGTTCTATCCACATTCCCCTTTCTCAGGCCTCTTTGTTCCCAGTTTTGCTTCTTGCTGTCTGACCAAATAACTAAGCCATTCATCTCTGTCCAAACATCTATGTACACTCTTGCTCCAAATAATTTCTTAACATACAAAGTGGATGACCAGACTCAGTAACCAAAGTTCTGTCCATTCTCTTTGTAGACCTTTCTGAGTCTATTTGATTTTTTAAATTAATTTTATTGGTGCATTTTAGGTATACAATATAATGACATTCATTATTGGAAATTTGTACCTTTACATAATCTCTCTTGCTTCTTGTTTTTTTTTTTCCCATCCCCTTCTCTCCTTTCAAGCCCTCCACCCCTCCCCATTTACAATGACTTTGTTTCCATTTTTTCATTTTCTTATATTAATTCCTTTCCCTTCTTTCCTTTCCCCAATCCCTCCCACTTCCCCTTCCCCTTCACACCTTTTCTTTCTATTTTACAATTTATTGTGACTTTTGAGTCTATTTGTTGTCTAACTCTTATTATATCCCCTTCTATCAGAGAGGCCATTGCAGCAGATATCAGTGTCAACTCAGAGTCTCTGGCCAAAAGCTTTCAAAAGATATGGGTATAATCTTACTCTCAATGTCCACAACTCAAGGAAGCCGCCATCAGAGAAGGTCTACAGGAAGTATTACACCAGACATGTACTCGGATATTTTAGACTCCATCATATAGAACCACCTCTTCTTCAATTGATAGCCTCTGCATCTGAGAACTATCTCAGATACACAAAGGGGGTAAGAGATTATGTCTGCCTTTGGATCAGCTGACCTCAGCCTTTTTCCATCCATTTACCTCTCCTAGTTATTTATATTAAGTAACGTATTTTTTGTTTGCCCTTCCTTCATGTCATTAGGAACACCAAGTGGTAGGAACTATCTCCTTATGCACCTCTCCATCAGGCCCTCTGGTTGCCTTTACAACTTTTGCTCCCCATTACAGTAATTAAACACACCTTGGTTGATGTTTAGGTGCTGTCACCTGTCCTCTCTTGTATCATGATATTTTTATCTCTTTTGATAGTATGTAACAGGATTTCCTACTGTCATTCTCAGGCCATAGAAAACAGTTACTAGGAGATTATCAGTGCCATTTGTTTCTCCCTTACCAGCACATTCCTTATCACCTGGTAAAAGATGTGCTCTAGGCTTTCCTGAGGAAAGTCATCCGCTGGTACCTTTTCTAGCCTTCTGTATTCATCCTAGTCTAGCATATCTATTTCAAGGACCATTTTTAGTCCCCTCTCCATAGTTTACCACACCAATTTATCTAATATGGACTGATGCTTATTTTCAAATCATCATGAGCCATCCCACACTCAGTGCTATGGCTAAGGTACAAAATTCCATGTCACAGATTTTGTCCCCCAAATAGATAAATTATTCTATTCAACTTTATATTCTACTTTCATTAGCATTCGTAGGATCCACTCATATAGTCTCCGATTCTTGCCAGTATATATTAGCACAGTCCTCTTATACTTTAGTAGGAGGATTGAGTTATGTTGTATTTGACCTTAATTATGCATATGAGGGCCAAAGGGGATAGGGCAATTTCTGACATGTCCTATAAAAAGTGCCTGCCTCATAGAGGTCTCTCTTAGACAAGCAGGTAGGATGGCAGTACTTTATCTCCAACAAAGTGAAAAAAGCCACTGCTTCAGTGTCAGAGAGCTGTGGAGGGGGGAAAGAGGGGTGGAGATTTAAGGCCCTCAAGGGCATCTACCAGCTATCTTCATCCCACCCTCAGTCTCACTTTTTCCTTCTCATGGCACAGAATACCAAAGCCTTGCATAAGATGACATTTCAAGTCTCTCTGAAGTTCAACTGTCTTCTAGTTAAGTCCTCTTCCTGAACTTCCAATGTTATTTCCCTCTGCAGGAACTGGGCATTCTACATAAATCCTTCCAAGAAAGTTCTATCTTTCTCTTTCTTTTCAATTGTTAATTGGTAAATCTGAAACTGTCAATTCCTATCTCATCTAAGTCTGTGGTGCTTAGGACAGCTCCCTACTGCCATAGTCCTTAGAGCTACAATTTCATTATGCATCTCAAACAGCCAAGATGTTGCCCTAGCTAGTGCATACCTCCTATGTATGTACTATCCCAGTTTATATTGGGTAAATGTCTTTGCGATTGCACTGTTACTGTATGCCAGAGATGCTCAATGGGGATACCCCTTGGCTCCTGACCATCCAACCAGTGAGTAATCCAACTCCAAAATTCCTTCCCAGAACTATTTGTGGTACCCAAAACCTTAGGTCTAGAACCAGATCCCAGGAGGGAAAACTGATGTGTTCCCAAGAGAAGTAGAGCAAAGAAAATAGTGTCAAGGAGAGGACAAATGTTAAGTAAGTATGTGACCTCACCTGAAGACCATCAGTTTCATCTAATCACATGGAACACAAACTGCACCATAACCAGTCTGCCTTGAGGCAACTGGACTGGCTATTTATACATCTGTGCCCGTCTGTCACTGGCTAAAGTCTGCTGTAGGTGGTGGTGGGTCAGGTTGCATAGCTGTGGGAGCTCTCACTCAGCTAGTGGGTCATTCTCTAGAGACAGAACAGCTGTAAATTGTAAGCAGCCAAATCTCTCAGCAGCTGGGGGATGGGTGTGCAATATGTAAAGACAATCTGGGCTAGTCCCCAACACTGTCCATAATATAGAACAGTAGGATTCTGCCAACAAAATTTGAAGGCTTCTAGTAGAATTCTTTAATTATTAATAAATAAACATAATTTTAAATTAGATGAGGAGTCATGGGTGTGGTGAGATTTCCTTATCACTAGGGAGATACAGTCACTGTTGGCTGGTCATTTGGACCGGTAAGGAGTAGGTCCAGCTGTACTTTAAAGTCTGAAATGCTATTACTGTACTTCAGTGGAAAGGGAAAAAATTAAGAAAAAGAGTAGAAGGGAGAGCTTACAAGGGGTGGGGGAAGGAAATCAAAAGATGTTGAGCTGCAGTTATTGGCCATGTACAGGACTGATGGTGCTTATGAATTTTTGAAATTGTATGCTAACCCGGGTATGAATGAGAGTGTGAGTTTTAGCAGGAAACAGTCGTCATTTCATTCACGTCTGTAGAATCTGTGCTATAAACAGAAATCATGAACACAGTGAGGAAGTTAGGAAGGGTTTCTTCTCAGAGAAGCAGAAATTCTTAACTGTGAACTCCTCTCCAGCCACACAACACAACTGGGATTGCTTTGGACTCTGTTGGAACAGTGTTGACTAAATTTCTCTAAGAGGAGATTGAACTAGAGACCACAGAGAGTACTCTACATGAAATTTTGTCAAATAACTTACAAGTATTAGGTTGAAATTTTACAGAGCTAGTCCTCTAATGAAGATAAAGAGACTAAAGTATATAAAGAGACTTCATTTGGGGTAAATGGGAAATACAGTCATTCCTTGGTGACTGTCACTGGCCTCTGCAATTCCGCTTCCGTTTGGCACATATTTTTTGACTCTGACTGTACCGAGGCAAAGCTCAAATCTGAGAAGAAAATTACAAAGGGATAAAAAGGAATTGCTTCAGAGAACAGAAAAGTCCTACTGTGCAGATAACATGTTTTTCTGGAATCCAATAAACCTCACTCTGTGTTCAACACTCACAGAAAGAGGAAAAAGGCACACCGTTGCTGTTACTCACTGAGCAACCCCATGGCAGGATTCAGAGGCGACCACAGACCTGACCTGTAAGACATGCCCTTCTGTGATTTTTGTTGTGACAACATTGATTCAGTCTCTTGGAAGGGATTTTATAGTTTGCCCAAAATATTTCCTCATTTTACCAATTGAAAAGTTGCCACCGAGGGCAGAGAAATGTCATGCTTAAGTGTGGCACACATAAACCTACCCCTAGATAATATGGTACAGACTAAGGGAAAAGACTCTGCAGTGAGATTGCAGAAGACCAAATCTTGATTGTCATTTAGTAGTTCTGTGACCTGCAGTGAGTATGGTAACTGCACAGTTTATCCCATGTAAAATAGGAATAAGATTATCTTAGTTTGTTGAAAAGAAATTATGAGCTACTATCTGTTTCTTTTTGGTAAGAACTTTTCTGGTTTATGTCTTGTACTGAATAACTACTTTGAAAATAATGATATACAGCATTATTCTATTGTTATTCTCTTATTATTTGGCTATGAAAATATGTTTTAAGATTTTAAAAAGTAAAAGAAAAAAGATTATTGCAAATACAGTAAGTTAGTGTCTGGAATTGCTCACACAAGTCTAAGGTGACTGAGTTATTATTAGCTATAATGTTACTATTTGGTCAATGTTCACCAGACTGTAAATTCTGTATTGTGTTCACTTTCTTACCTGGAATGTGCAGATTAGTGAAGATGAAAGAAGGATGAGAGGTACCATTTATTGCGTGCCCTATATCCAGACTGTCCACTATGTTTACCGACATTATCAATCATGACCCAGGCCCAGGAACCTGGACATCAGTTTGAAAAGACAATGCAGTACCATAACATCCAATTTGCCATGATTTGTTTTGTTTTGTCTTCAGTTCTAAGGTAAGCAACACTGTTGAAGGGGCCCTTGGTCTATTCACACAGGTGTTTACTTAGAAACGTTTCTTCAAACAATTGCATGAATGAACTCAGAGTTGAAGAATGAACAGCCCAAATCAATTGCCATTGCAAAGTCCATATGGTTGTTATCTGCACAAATATTAAGAAGACTTCCATGAATTCAGAATTACTTCTAATCCATTGAAATTCATTGACCATTGGTCTCAAAGCTATCAGCTAGGAAAAACAGCAACAGCACAGCCCTGACTGCTGACAATTTGAGTTTAGGATGTTAGCTTATCTGAACTGTAGGGTTATTGCCAATTTAGCCAATTCTTAAGGAAATTACACTTGTTACATGATGATTAGCTTGATGTGTTCCTCATGAGATTCTTTTATATCTGTGTCTATATATGGATGACACAATATTTTAAAGAGTTAAAAGAAATGTATCCAGACCGTTGGTTATTATTTTAAATACATACATCCACATAACTGATTTCTTATCATGCTAAGAATAATTAGTACACTCATGTTATGCTTCCAAAAGGTATTCAAATATTTTATCTCACAACTCTGAGGTATAGGCTTGAATTATTACTTCCAATTTACAGATAAGGAAATAGAATGTAGGGAATGTCCTTGATTGTATCCAATTACACTGCTGAAAATTCAGGCATACTTAAGGCAGTCCTTAGATTTTTTTCTTAAAAGACAGTAACTCTCTTGAGACCAGAAGGTGGTGTTACACTAAACTGAGTTAAATCCTAGCTCTCCTATGAAAGCCTTTAAGTAAAGTACTTACCATATTTAAACATCAGTTAGCTCATCTGTAAAATGGGGACATAATAGTGCCTGACTCTATTGTGAGAATTAAAATGAGATCATTCATTTAAATCACTTAGAACAGTCCCTGGCACATTAAAATGACTAACTGAATTTTAAATGCATTAACATTAACACATCATAAACACAGTAATGGACTACAAAGGCACCAAGGTTCAAGTTCTGACCTTCGGCTTTCTAATTGCAGGAGTTTAAGCGTCTAAGTATCATATGTTAGGTCAGACTAGATTATTCTTGTTCTACAAACCTCACAGAATCCATCACCAAATATAACGACAAATATTTTGAACTTTGCCAAGTGCTATGAAAAGATCAGCAGTTATTATGTCAGTGTAATTCAAACTCTTCAAACAGCAGAAATAAACCAGTTAATACATACAACCCAGTGTTACTAACCATAGTCACCATACTAACTCTGTTCAGTCTCCAGAGCTTATTCATGCTGTGTAACTGAAACTTTGAAAACTTTGACCAAAATCTCCTCATTTCCCACATCTCCTACCACCTGACAATCACCTTTCTACTCTCTGCTTTTGTGAATTCAACTTTTACAACAGAATTAAAAGTGATGTAAGTAGTACCATTAGAATAGTAAAATATTCTGAATTTGACTGTATACTTATGATATAGGTGGACAGTTACTTTATATCTTCCTATATTTTCATATTAGCCATTAACATTCTTCAGTTTGAATCTGAAGAAAGCCTTTTAGGATCTTGTGATGCAATTCTGGCAATGATAATCATCAGCAACTTTTGTTGGTCTAGGAAAAGACTTTATTGCTTTTTTAATTTCCAAAGGACAGCTTTGTCAGGTATAATATTGGTGGTTGGTGGTATTTTTTTTTATTTTAGCATTTGAATATTTCATCCTATTGTCCTGACCTGCCAGATGTCAGATGAAAACTCCACTGATAGCCATAAAGATGTCTCCCTTATTATAGTAAGTAGTTTTTCTGTTGTTGGTTTCAAAATTAGCTCTATCTTTAACTTTGATAACTTGATTATTGCATGTCTTAGTGTAGTTTTTGTAGGAGTGATCCTGTTTGGGACTTCTGAGATAATGAAACTCCTCCCAGCATGTGGAAAACATTCAGCAATTTTTTCTTTAAATAAGCTTTCTTCCCCTTCTCTCTTGTCCTTGAAATTCCATAATACAGGAGGCTTTCTGTATTCAAGTTTATTCTTTTTATTTTCTTTTTCACTTTGGTTGAATGATTTCAAATGAGCTATTTATTTCTCAGTTTACTTCTTCTCTTTGACTGAATCTTCTCTCGAAGATTTTTTCCAGATCTTTATTTCCTTCATTGTATTCTTTAGCCCCAGAGTTTCTTTTTTTAAAATTATCTTTGTTCATCCTCTGTTTTCTTTGTATATTTTTTTCTGATTTCATTGTGTTATCTGTGTTCTCTTATAACTAAGCTCCCTTGAAACAATTATTTGAATTCATTGAAAGACATTTCATAGATCCCCATTTCTTTGCCGCCATTTACTAGGAAATTACTGTGCTCCTTTGATAGTATAATGTTTCCTTGGTTTTTAAAAGTTCCTTGAAGTCTTGTGTTGCTGTCTTCTCATTTGAAGAAGCAGTCCCTCCTCTACTGGGAGGAAGTGTCTAAGTTTATCAATCTGCCTAGCTACATGCTTTAGAGCTTTTCTAAGTTTGTATCTTCTTAATGACTTTTGTTCCTTTGACTGAGAGTACTCAGGATTTTATGTGTTCTCTCAATGCTATAAAGCCCTACAGTGGCCAATATTAAGTACTTTCTCCCTACAGACTGCAGTCAATCTGTCTGTCTGGCTGTGTGCAAACATGATCTATAGAGAGCTGCACACCACATCTATGTTGCAGGGAGTAGGAACACATGGAACACTGGGGACATGCACTGGCCAATTGGAAGGAGGATACACCAGTGATGCATTCCACTAGGTTCACTGATAAGCCTCATGGTGGAGCCATGATCCATTTAGTAGAAACTGCATCCCTTGCTGTATTCCCTTCCCAGGTAGCTATGAATCTCAATCATTTTTTACCTTCCCCTAGCTGCTTCTAGACTATTCAAGCCACACTGATCTCAATATTCTTCATAGGGCAATAAAAAGTAGATCTCAAGGCAGTAATAAAAATGCTGAGGAAACCAGACATTCAGTACACTCTCACTTTTCTCCAAAAGGTGAACTTTAAGGTTAAGGGGGGAGTTTCTCTCATTACTGAGCAGCTTTGAGAGATATGATAAGAATAAAAGGAAGTAGTTCTTCCCTGATTCAATGTGTCTATTCTCCATTTTGTTGTTATTGTTGTTGTTTTTGTTCTGACAGTGTACAGGGAACTCTCTTCTGGACCTCCAGGCTCTTGTCACAAGTGGTTGTCATTAATGGTGTTCCTGTAGGGGCATGAGGGCTAAGAATTACTATTCTGTCATCTTGTGACATCCTCAATACTTTTTAGGCTGAATCACCTGTCATTCGCACAAAGAAAGGTCTGAAGGAGTCAAAGAAAAGTCCTATGGATGAATATGCTCAGGTCATTGCCCCAAAGTCCCTCAAATAGTAAATGAAAGACAGGAAGGCACTTAAAATGAAACACAGGTTTCCAGCATAAGCTCTTAGATACATTACTACAAAGATGAGCTAGTAAACTTTATAATGGGTAAGTAACAATAACAGGACAGCATATTTTATGAATACAGGCACATTTATAACATAGGGATGGAACTGAGTAGATGAGCAATGTCTGACCCTGAGTAAGTTGTCCAAAAATAATAAAATACTTTTAACTCATAGTTTTGTGATCTTCAGATGTGGATACCATCCCCATTTTGAGGTTCTACTGAGGAACCCTCAGGATTTCTAATGAAATCTATTGAAGTATGTGCACCTCTTCAACTAGAACTCACTCCACACACACACACAAAGAAAAACCAGAAAGTATCTAAGGACAATGATCACCCAGAATATACTACGGAAGAAAATTAAAAGTAAAATGTCATTTCATTGGAAAAATTTGAATTTATAATGTTGGGCATTTCAATCTGTTCTTTTGGAGTTCAGCAGTATTGCAAATTTATTGGCATATTTTTCAAGGAAAATACTCTGGGAAATCTGACGATTTATATTTACATAGCTGTGCCCTCAGTGACCCTGTTTAGAACAGATCAGTCTGGAGGAATATTCTTTTTTCATTTTAAATTAAATTCAGAATAAATTTTACTTCTTTTTTAAAAACGATAAAAATTTCTCAATAAATTTTAATAAGGCTCAAACTGTCGCCCCGTGTGGCTTCCCTCAAGTTATCCATTTTTAATCGTCTTTGGATCTTGACATCTTGATGCCATGGGTAGAAAATGTGGCTCTATTCTGCCAGTCTCCTCTACCCTCTTCCTCATTTGTTCACTGAAACAGGCTTAGCAACCATCTGCATTCCCGTGTGGAGGCAGGCTAAATGTCAGCCCTCCCGCTGGCTCCACAAGACCTGCTGGTCTCACATCCAAACTGCCGTGGCCCTTGCCTTTGCTGTTTCTTCCTATTAATATTTCATCACTTGAGTTTTATAAGCTTAGGAAGCACTTTTGTCTCAGTAGGGTGCAAAGATAAGATCCAGCATAGACTTATTTCTCCCACAGACTTAAGGAATGGGTTCTTCGATCAGATTGAAGAACACAGTCTCATATACCTTTTTATTGGAGCATTATAGAGAGTATGAATTCTTGTGAAACTTTAAGAAAGCAGAAGACAAAAGTATATGGTGGGAGAATACTGAGGAAAGGGAAGGTATACAAAAAGGAGAAAGGGGATGATTAAAGAAAGGAAGAGGTTAAAGCAGAGAAGGTTGAGGAGAGGAACAAAGAAAGAAGGCCTTGTGCTTAGCCTCAAGATTGCAATAATAAATAAATAAATCGCTAGTACAAAGGAGAGTTTGAAAAGAAAAGATAGGAAAGGAGGAAAATAGAAATGAAAATATTTGTGATGCCTATAATATACACCAGATATTTGTGTGGAATTTTAACTAAAGTGGGTATAAAGAAACTTAAACTTTGAGTGATTTTGAAAGCTTCCTAGATTCCAAAACTAACAACAAAATCAAATCCTCACTGGTCATTACATCATGAAGCAAACATCATGAAAAGTTTCCATATATTATGACAGTTGTCCAAATAAGTGATATCCAGTTTCTACCATTTAGAAATTTACAATGAATTAGAAAAGATTTACTTGACAGTAAGTGGAAATTTAGCATCCTATTGACTTGAAACACCTTACATTCTAGAACATTACATTCAATAAAAACTACTCTCTGTGCTTCAAGATCAAATTAAGAGCTAGAATATATTCTAAATTAGACTAATAGTAGAAGCCATTTCAATGTAGAGGTCTTGGGTTATTCAGTTTTACCTCATACTGGAGGGGTTTTTCTTGTGTTGACTACTTCCTACATGTAGTAGGGCCAGTCTTGAAAAGACCTAGGAACAGAGCAGTGGGAGGTGGAAGGTGGAAGAAACAAATGCAAAAAGTTTTATGTACTGGCATATACCAGAAAAGAAAGCAACCTACAATTGCTGAATATAAGGGAATAGGGAAGAATCAGAAGGGTAGACAAGAGGTCTAAATTTTAGCAAGCAGTCAAGATCTTATATAAAGTGTTAAGCTATAGAGAGTTTTAAGCAGGGGAATATTGTGATCTGATTATGTGTTAGAAGAATGACTTTGGGAAACAAGGAGAAGAGTAGGAGAACAACAGAAAAAGAGAACAGTCAGCATACCTTATTTTAGGATTCCTTGACATCAAAATGTACATGTAAGTAATTTATAAAGACTTAAAGATACTAGCAAGGTAGTGGAGGAGAACAGAATGGGGTGAAAGGAACCCAGCAAAAATGAGGTCCTTGGAAATGGCTTTGGCCTGATGCCTCAAGGGAACTGTGCAGTGTTAGTTAATCTCAAGTTTCCCCTGACCTAAGGCAGAAGAAGAAGAGCTCACAGCATCCTGCCCTCTCCTGTACTTGGAGGAAAATTCCAAGCACTTTTGGAATTCAGAGAGGATGTAAGTGAAAGACAGAAGGAAAAAAAAAAGAGATAAGAGAGAATCTGAGAAAAGTGGCTTCTAAGAAATTGATGTGGTTTCCAGAAAGAAATTTCAGTGGATGCCCAGTTCCCTTTCAGACGCTTGTTTCTATTATGCAGCTTGAATTTTCATTTCAAAGATATTTACAGAGCACCTATTATGTATATGTCAAGAATCTGTGCTGCTGTACAGTGTGATATGCAGGAAGGGAGAGAATATTGAGTCTTTCTACACTAAACTATGTGTTTTTCTTAATAAGCATCTATTCATACACAATCCAAAGATGAAAACTTGGAGTTACCAAAGGGCTTTAATAATGTATTCAATATCCATTCAGTGATTACCATTTTGAAATTCAAACTATGAGTACTTACTTCAACGTCCATAAAAATCAAGTCACTTTTTTCCGTGCTTTAGACCAAAAATAATGATTTGCTATTCAAGCTCTGATGGCAGTTTAGTTGTTGCCATGAGTGAGAAAATAGATTCCTCCTCTCCAACTGTTCTAGTATTAATGGAAGAATATAACTATCACCTACAGCTTGCAGGCAGAGACAAGAGGACTATGCAGGCCAATTTCACATGCTCTAGCTCTATGGTATGTGCAATTTGTTGTTTTATAACAAAAAGCATATATTCAATTTTGAACATTTTCCATTCAATTTAGTGATGAGACTATAGAAATAAGACATGTCCTTTGCCTTTGAAAACTAAAAAAAAAAATTGAAGGATTATACAGAAGCATGTAAGTCTACCAAACATTACACTATAACTATGTGATTCCATCCCTATTTCCCTTCTACTGTATCCTGAAACAATTGCTCATTAGCATTTACTTTGAGAAATATTGTAACATAGATTCCTCATTCTCACCTTTTGGTACCTCCTTCTTATTCCATGGCAAGGATTGTTAAATTATTTTTAAAATCTCCTTTCCTTAAACTTTTAAATAACAACTGGAGAGTGATAATAATGACCCTAACAGTCTTAACCTATGTTGAGACCTTATTCCATAAGTATCTCTTTTCCTTGGGGCACCTACATTAAGTATGTTTCCTGAGCATGTCCAGATCTTCTCTAAGTTTCTAAACACAGCTTCAAGATAACTTTATATGAATGGGCATTTCGTTGCGGGCCACTGTGTGGGCATGAGTAAAAGGAAGGATGAGTCCATTTATTAGTTGGTTGGAAGATATAACCCAGCATTGGTCAAAGCTGGGAAATGAAGTTTTCTCCATTCCACAAGTGTCATGGAGTTCGATTAGTGATATTTTCATGAACCAGAAGGTCCCCTTTCAGAGCAGATGTACACATTCCACCACTGCTCAGTTTGTTGCATTTCTAGAGCTGCTATAATGCCATACTATCTATTGGATAGCTCAAACAACAGAAGATTTTTGTCTCACATGTAGGTCTTTCCTCCACACATGACTATCTCTCTGTATGAAAATGTCCTCTTTTTATAAGAACATGATAATCTCATTTGGTCATCTGTAAAAATACCTTATTTCCAAATAAGGTCAAATTGATGAATATTATGAATTAGAACTCCAATATCTTTTGGGAGAAAATTCAGCCCATAAGAGCAACTCTGAGCTCATAGCTAAAACCTGTCTGGAGATGGCTCCTGCTGAAGAAAGCTCCCTCTTCCAATTCATGGGCCTCCCCTGTGGCAACCTGCATTTTTGATTGAGAAATGGGAGGAATACAAAAGCTGGATCCCTTTCTCTGATTTGGGGTAATTCTACAGAGTTGCCCCAGCCCTAAAATTCCTGTAGCTGGCAGAGATCTTTGCCTGGCCCTTCTTCCTTCCCTTCCCATATGGGCTTTACTGGCCAGAAAATACCAATACATGAACTGTATGCAAATATACAAATCAGAGTCTGTTTCATGAATCAAACCTCTCATAGCAGTGCTTCTCTGAGCTTGCATTGTGTGAATAACACAATGACAATAAACATATCCTGCCCTCCAAGGCCTTCCCCAATATCAGAACACAATAGCAAGTATAGAAAGAAACCCTTCCCTCAATACATCTAGCCTTTAGGCTCCACTTTCCACCATGTAGCTTGTCTTCTTCATTTGTTCTTCTCTCATATCTTCTCCTCATGAAGTCCTCTGCTAGAATGAAGTAAATGAAGAAGATAAGTTTTGTTTATAAAGAGCACCTGTGACCCAGGCATTTTATGTGATCTCATAGAATTAATAGTTCTAGAGTTCTAATAGTTCTTAATAGTTCTAGAGCCTTTAATTTACGAATGGATAAAGGGAGACTCCAGGATGATCAATAAGGGCAGCTCAAGATCTAACAAGAAAGGGAAACCAGGGGCTTCTGATCCTAAACCTTGTGCTTTTTCTACCACACTACTGGCTCCAAGACCTATCTTACATAGGCTAATAAATTTTTTTTAAATACTGGCAAACAAAAATAGAGCTAGCTGGGCCGGGGATTTAGCTCCGTGGTTTTGCCACCTGCTGCGCCAGCGCAAGGACCTGAGTTCGATCTCTGGTACCAAAAAAAAAAAACAAAAAACATAGAGCTAGCAAACTTTGATATTGCCAAAAATATTGAAAGTACAGAATTTAATCTATTTTCACCACTATTTTGTCACAAAAGGTGCATCTTGCATCTTGACTTAGAAAATTTTGCAAATATTGAACCTCAGAATAGAAGATTAACATTTACAACTGAATGGACTTAGTTTTATGGAAACAGACTATATCGCTCTTGATTTTATTCATTTTCCCACAGATTTGTAGAAACTTTTTCGAGGACAGATAGAGATATTGAAAAAAGAACAAAGAAAACATTTAGAAATCATCTGAGTTTTATGCACACTAAAGTGTAGGGCTGGGGATTTAGCTCAGTGGTTCCGTCGCTTGCCTTGCAAGCTCAAGGACCCGAGTTCGATCCCCAGTACCAAAAAAAAAAAAAATTATAAAGTGTAAACAGCCTCACTAGGTTATTCAGCTAAATATTTTGTATTAGAATTTTCTAAAGGAACAGATGCAATCAAAATATATGTATACTTATGCAAAGGGTTTAATGGGTTAGTTTTCAGGATCCAAGGTGAGATCATCTGAAATGACTATCTGCATGTTGGAGAGACCATCATGTTCAGCCCAAGGAGATGGAAGCCACAGAACAAGAGAGATCAAGGTTGCAAACCCAGTTAGTTCAAAGTTAAAGGCCTGAAAGCTCACTGGAGGGTGCCCACTGCAAGTCTCCATTGTAAGGCTGAAGAAATTAGACATCTGGAAACCCATGTCCAAAGGCAGTATCAGCAAAAGTTAGACCTGCTCAGGAAGACTAGAGCTCTTCAAAACACCACATTTTCTTATTATTTCCATTTTTATCCCACTTGTGGTATAAGCCTATTTGTTGATGCCACCAACAACCACAGTGAGTCTTCTATTTCGGTTTGCTGGCCTTCATATTAATTATACACAAACACACCTAGAACACTATTTCACTAATCTAGCTGTTTCTTAACCCATTCAAGCTGACATATCATGATCAATGGTTATGTATTTTGAGTACTGCAGAAGATACATCTGTTAGCTTTGAAATGATTCAAATAGCTAAGGACTACATGGGAATGCTATACTTCTAGAAACAAAGTGAAGTAAAAGGGAATCATATTTTTTCTCGAGGTCTCAGATCTCTTTCAGAATTAAAGAGCTGGCAAGAGTCCAATTTCCAATCAGAAGATGTTTTTTCTTTGGCTTTATCCATTCACATTAGAATTCCAGTTTAAAGTTACAATCAACAATTTTTATTCTACCATCATTTGCTTCTGGCAGAGAACAATTAAAATTCACATGTTAATAATTGAAAGCTTGTAAAATGACAGAGTTTGAAATGTACGTATTCTGTAATGCTTGCTGCATATGTTTTCTAATTATTGAGTTGAAATATAATGAGCTAATATATTCAGTAGTGGCGCAAATATGTCTTGCGCAGAAACACTGACTTACATTTATTAGCATCTTTTGTGGAGGGAATCCCAAAGCACCTTATAGATGGTGGCAGAGTCAGCCACCCACCAGGGAAATAAAGATGCCTCAGGGATGAAAACCCTCAGTCTGGGGTTTAGGTATTGCAGAGCGCACACTGCATCATTATACAGAGCAAGGCTCTAATTCCCTAAGTCTTACAGATTTAGAACTGACATGAGGTATTTCGTTTGAAGAGCAGAAGTATTTTAAGAAGGCTGAGTGCAATTTTGAAGTGGCAATCATTCCTTATAGGAAGCTTGTAACTGTCAAAAGAATGAAGCCTTAGGTGTTCATCAGAGCTAAATTTGAATTCCAGCTCCACTATTTACCTAACTGTGTGACCCTAAACATTGCCCATTTTTTCTTTGTAGAAGTGGGAATGATAATCATACCTTCACACAAACTTTTTGTAAAAATTGAATGAAAGATTTCATCCAGTTAAGAAGAGTGGTTGTCATTATTTTTTCTGTAACATTGAGATGTCATGAATCTCAAAGTGTTTTGGGAATAATAAAAATATCATTAAAAACATTTAGTGAGGAGGAGTTTTGACGTGCCGGAAAGCATTCTCAGTGTTTTGCGAATATTATCTATTATATTCTTATAATAACCATAGAATTTTACAAAAATGGGAACTGAATGGTGAGTGAGAAAATAACTTGTCCAGGGTTGCTTCATAATGAACAAGTACCAAAATGTATAGTGTTTAAGTGTATGGTTAGAACCAACCAAATGGTATTTAGTTGACCTCTTTAGAGAATGACTTCCAATGCCCATACTATCTTTCTTTGCTTGTGTAATACTTTTGCTAAGAATTCCAACAAGATTGCTCTGCCAGTAATATAAAGCTACAAAGTCCACAAGGCCCTCCATAAACTGGTCTCCAAATATTTTTTCCTGTTTGGTCTCTTTCCTAATCCATATATCTTAAATCTATGCAGAATCACCTATACATCCCTAGTATCTGTAAACATATCTATATCTATGGTTGATATAGTTTTGATCTACCATGTTCCCCAAATACCCATGTGTTAAAGGTTTTGTCCTCAACCAGTGGTGATACTCAGGGTTGCAGAAAATAAGAATTGAGGCTTAGTGAAAGGTCTTAGATTATTGGTTCTCTTGGTTGGGATGGCAGGACGATGGTCTCTTTCTGTCATACCCAGCCATGAGGGGAACAGAACTCTTCTGCCCTACGCCCCTACTATGGTATTCTACCACACAACCAAAGCAATGGAGGCAATCAGCCATGGACTGAAATCTCTCCAAATGTAAGCCAGAATAAACCTTTCCTTCCTATAAGCTGCTTATCTTAGGTATTTATTACAGAAATGGGCAGCTGATTAACAGATGGAATAAAAAATACATAGTTTCCACAGCCTAGATTGATCTAATACTTTCGATTTCTTCAAATCTTAGGACTGATGGGTCTTCCAGTTCTGGAAGGTACCCATATGTTTTTCCTAGATCCTCCAAAGCTTGACATGTCCAGGTCTCTGAAGCAGACCATGAAGACTTCCTGGAAAGTTTCTGAGTTAGAAAAATTCTTCAAATAATTTTTTTTTGCTCAAGATATCATGAGAATTTTGTTGATATGAGTTAAAACACTCAAGTTCAACTACAATTTTCCACTTAACTTTTGTTCCTCCTTTTGTTGGACACTTCACGTATATTGCTGTGTGTGTCAACCTTGGTTGTCAACTTGATTGTCTTGAGCAATGCCTAAGAGAATAGGAAAGTACATTTATGAGGGTACATGGGTAGGCCACAGGGGCTTGCCTTTGGAAACCCCCTCTATCGGGCCCCTGGCCCCTTCCTCTCTGGTGCTGTTTGCTTTCAAGCTACCTTTGGCTGCCATGAAGTGAGCAGTGTTCCTCTTCCGTGCCTCTTTGCCATGAGGTCTCCACCTTGGAGCCAGCCAACCAGACTGAAACCTGTGAAACTCTAAACAAAACTAAATCTCTTCTCTTTTAAGCTGTGGGTGTCAGATATTTTGTCTCAGCGACAAGAAAGCAACTAATAAAATTGCATTGTTCAGTTCGATTTAAATACATCTCTGAATTTTCCTCTCAACTCAATTGCAGGGTCTTTTGGAGCAGAAACTATCTTATAATTTTTTATGTGCCTCTCCAAGTGCTTAAAATATTGTTTTGAATAAAACATATGTAATTCAGTTGGTAATTGACTATTCCTGTAGGTTCAAAGCCATTTTTCTGGCCTCGGCATATTTTTCTAACATTCTGACATCAAATTAGTCCTGGAATGTTCCAAATCTTTAGTAACCCTATGTCAGACTAATCTAAACTGTGACGGACAGGAAGACTTCCTGTCTGTAACATTTCCCTCATGCTGTTGTTTTTTACAGGTTATAGCCCTGTGAACATCTGTTTAACAACAAATACAAAATTCCTCCAGGGTAACTTGATTTCTAATCTTCTTCAGAAAAGTCCTAGATGCCAGCACTCATCGGTGCATCCATAAGTCCCACACTGTAATTTCAGAATGCAAATTTATCCCTTTCCCTATGTGTAGTGGGTGAACGTTGAACTTCAGATTCACAGGCCCTTGCTGCATCTTACCAGGCTTTCTTCTCTTAGCTCCCCCTTCCTAACTGTTTAACATATGTAGTCTTCTATAGCAAGTCTCCTTTTCATGAGTGAAAAAGCTTTGATAAATCAGATAAATTATTATGAATCTTTTCTTTCTAATTTCTACAAGGAAAATACACAGAAAAAAACCATATTGTGTAATTAAGTTATTCTTAATTTATATTTCTTAATTGGCCATATGCAATAATTTTATGTTACTTTATAAGATATGTGTGTGTGTTTCTTAAAATAGAGATTTAAGAAAGGAATGATAAAAAGATGTTAATATAAACAATTCTTTTTAGATCCTGTTCATGTAGCTGAAAACTTAAAACCTTTCTTTGCAGAGAGAATTAGGAATACACCAAGCAGTTCCATAGAGAACCAACAAAGTACTCAGTCTTAGAAAGCACTGTCAACCATTTTTAGTAATTTCTTAGTGTAAGAATAAACGAATTTCCTCCTACTTCTAGTCACTTTTACCCTTTAGTCCCTCGGAACCTGAAAGAATAGAGTAATATAGGCAAATACTGATAGATTGACTAGAAAAATTTATGCTAAAGTCTGAAGCAATCTCAGAGATATTTTCTACTTACAGGCAACACTTCTTCTATGATAATCTGAGAAAATTTAGTCTGGGGTTACATTAAGAATAAACAAATTATCTTCTCAAGATATTAATGTGAAAACTCAGACAGTGAGTGACATAATTTAGATTTCATATGAAGCCTGACTCCATCAAGAATTTCTTAGACAACCAAAGTACCATATTTAGAGCTCTTATTCTCTCCAACACAATTGAAAGTGTCACACGCATGGGAAAGGCAAAGGTTTTCAAATCATAAGAAAACAATATGACAATGTCAGCCTTTTAAGTTCTTCAGCTGACTCCCTCACTGTGTATTACTATCATTATTATTGATAATGAGCATTTCTGCACTCCTAAAGTATTCACAAGACTCCTAACAGCCACTGTATCCACAAACTGCTCCTCAATCCATTCACAGGATGAATCAATTGTATCGATTTTATTAAAACAAAAATAGTAAAACAAAGATATTGAGTAAAGAAGTAACCTGCTTCTTCTAAAATTCTTCCACTTAGAAATCAGATTTCATGATTTTTAACACACACTCATATTCTGAACACCATGATATTTAAACACAGACACACACAAAATCTACCAATTATTGAAATAATTATTTTCTGAAAATAGACTCAGAGATATAGTCATGAGTCTAAGACTTTATCTTCCTTGCAGTTTTATCAAAGGAAGTAAATATTAACCTTGTACCCAACCACAACTTAAACTCTAAGCAATTGCCAGGAACTCCCATGGAAGTGTGGGGTCTTGTTCTAACCATTAAGATATCTAAAGCCCATGTGACCTTGTTTTACTAATACAAGGTAGTATTCTAGCTATGAAACCAATTTTCCTGCCAATATATCTATACAGTGGAGTCACCACGCAGCTTTCTCTTGCAAGTTAGTAATCCTTGAGATGCTGCATCAAACTAGAATATTTATCAATTGTTTATATCTAAAGAAGACTTCAAAGCTAAAAGGAGAACTACTGGGTTATTTTTCCCCTTTGTATTAGTCACCTTTCTGTTGCTGGGATAAAAAATACTTCACATACACAATTTAAAGTAAGAAAGTCTTGTTTTGACTCATAGTTTGTGAGGTTTCAGTTCACAGTTGGCTATCTCTGTTGCTTTAAGCTTGTGATGAGCCAGAAAATCATGGTTGAATGGCATCACAGGGCAGAGCTTCTTGCCTCATGCAGCCAGGAGGCAGAGAAAGAAGAGAAAAGCCAGACAGGAAGAGGCAGAAGACAAGTTATACCCTTCAAAGCCACATTACCACTTACTCAATTACTCCAACCAGTCTCCACCTTCTAATAGTCTGTTTGGTTATGAACACAATTGATAAAGTTAGTGCCCTTAGATCCAATCACCTCTCTAGGCTCTCCTAAAAATTGTTGCACTGGGGATCAAGCTCTCAGTGCAAGAGCCTTCATATGACACTTCATATTTAAACCATGGCACCCTTTCAAAATGTCAGTTCACAGCTTCTTCAAACACAAAACTCTGAAAGGTGGAGAAGAAAAGCAAGCTGTTTTGTGTATCTCTTGCATATCCAGTCATTGTGAAAAGTCTTCCTTTAGCAAGAGGTATTGCATATAATTATCTCACCCAGTGCAAGGTTTACCGAGAGTGCCAGCAACTGACAGATCATGAAAATAAAGATAAAATACCATTGCATCCCTATTTTGACTTCCATCTGGCTGATGTGAGATATGCATTTCTTTATCTTGCTCAATAAGTGGTTATTTCTAACAGGATCCCACTGTATAAGATTGAGTTATTTACAATCTTTTGTCTCTAATTTACTTACGTATTTATAAAAATGTAAGCAAAGTATCAAGCATACAAAAAAGTAGAAAAGTATTATGAATATTAGGAATAGTGAAAAAGATTAGTTATACCAATTCCATGGCCCTATGTGTCTAGTCCTATTCTCAGCAGTGATGGCCAGGGCCATGCCCTGGCCACATTGTTTCTGGCACTGGTTTCAGGAACCCTCTATATGACAGTAGCAGTCTTCCTCTTGGACCCACAGACTTTCAGGGAAGATACAGCTCAAAGTAGATGTAGTCTGGATAACTCATGGTTCAGCTATGCTGCCTAACTTTTTCTATCCTGGAGAGAAAAGGAAGGAAGTATTGGGTTTTCGGTGATCATTCTAATGTATGCAGTGTGACCAAAATACATGGCAAATTTTTAAATTTTTCAAAAGTTATTAGAGTAAAAAAGTATTGCCATTAATACCCCTCAGAATACTTCTCCTTACTTCCAACTAACTTATCTTGTCATTCTTTTCACTTTTTGAAGCAGTCTTGGAAGTTCTTTTTCATGAGTGTCTTTACCAAGTTTGATTAAAAAAAATAGTCAATCCTGCTGCCAATTGCCATCCAATAGAAAATGCAGGATCATTGTAATGGTTTGTGTCTAGATGTCCTCCCAAAGCCTCGTGTGGTCATAGGCTTTTTCAGAGGTGCCTTGATCTAGGGTGTGTGATGCTGGACTTGATTTATGACCCAATGTTAGACTCAAGGGCACTGGATTAAGGGGGAGTGCTACCTACCCTAAGTAGTCTGAATAAGATAAAAGGGGCAGAAAGACACTATTAAGTTCCCTTGCTGCTTTGCTACCATCTGTCCACCATGAACTGTTGCCCATATGTCATGTGCCACCTCTACCTTGGAGCCAGCCAATTATGGATTGAAACTTCTACAAGCTGTGAGCTAAATAAACCTTTCCCCTTTAACTTTGGATATTGGGCATTATGTCTCAGCAATGAGAGAAAAGTAATTAAGACACGCATAAAAATATTACAGTGTGTTCTCATCCACTTTTCTTACTGGAACTGGCACCATGTCACTTCTGGCTATTCTCCAAGGTCAGAATGACCATGAAAGTTAAATATTTTGAATTGATTCAGGTTGTCTAGGCAGCCATGACAGTGTAACTAAAGTCACAAAAAAAGACTTCCAGGATTCATTCAGAACATGGTAAGAATGATAGGATAAGTGTGTTAAAAGCAAGGAAGAGTATTTTGAGGGGAGTAATGGAAATGTGTCTTTCACTGTAATAGTTTTTTTTAATTTAACATTCACAGTATTTTATAATTCCTCATATGCAATGAGAACTGTTTGAGTCTGGCTGAAAGGCCTCAGACTTCCTAGAGACCTTAGTCACCATCTGCTGACTCCCCTCTACCCTGAGGCTATTACCTTAGTGTAGCATAAGGGGCTTTCACCTTTCTGTTGTCTCTCCTTGGAACCTAGGGCAAAAGGTTAGCATCCTACTATTACTAGCTCAACAGTTTTTCTTACTTATTTGGAGAAATAAAGTAAAAATAAA
>NW_004624735.1:36885629-36902837 GCF_000247695.1 Heterocephalus glaber
CTTCTATATCTGAAATTCTGTCCTCACATTGGCTCATTCTGCTGTGTAGACTTTCAATGGAATTTTTCATCTCCTGGAAATCTATTTGTATCTGTTTTATGGATTCCATTTGTTTCTTATGTTGGGATTCCATCCTGTTCCTCAGCTCCTCTCCAGATTTGTTAATCATGCCTTGCATTAGGAGGACAATTTCTCCTGTTATCTGAGAAATTTTTTCTGATTTCATTTTTTCCAGGTCCCCTTTTGTTGCCCGTTCAGTGGGTCCAGGAGGTTGAGTATCAGTTTGTTCCATCTCATTTCCCTTTGAGATTGCTGTAGGTGATCTGGAAGTCTGGTTTTGAGATTTATTTATGTGTTTTCTCATTTCAACTGGAGGGTGGGGGATTCCACATGGATCACTTCCTCTGAGCTGGGAGAGGTGGGACAGGGGCTGGGAGAGGTGGTAGGGATGTTGGCCTGGAAGCCCTTCCCTCTGGGCTGGGAGTGAGGGGGCATAGAAGGCATCCCAAAAACCCTTTCCTCTGGGCTGAGAGCAGCAGGAGGGATGGTGGCTGGAAAGCCCCTTCCTCTGGACCAGAAGCAGTGGGACGGTGGCCTAGAAGACCCTACCTCTGGGCCAGGAGTGGCAGGACAGAAGGTGACCCCAAAGCCCTTTCCTCTGGGCTGGGAGCAGCAGGAGGGATGGTCCAGAAAAAAATTTTTGTAGTTCTGACTACTTAACTAGGGAGAGCAGGTTCTAGGATGAAATTAATTCTACCTAAATAGTAATGATGGCTCGTTGTTTCAACCACAGTGTTCAGAGACTAAGACACACAGTAGGCCCAGGAATAACTACCCAGCAGTATGTGCAAGAAAATGGGGACTAAAGGAATAATGAAATGAAGGGATTCATAAAAATATGATAGCAAAATGAAATAATTTATAGTCAAAAGTTTTGACTACAATAAATTCTAAACAAAGTATTCTATGCAGAAGGAGAATTACATCAGTGAAATGTGGAGCAATAGAAATGGTAAACATGAGAATGAATATGAAGACAGTTAAATTTTTAATAAATTATGGAGAAAATCAGATATTCAAAGCACAACTAGTAAATTAACATCATGGGATAAACAAAATGTAAGCAAATTTGAAAGTATAAAATGTATAAATGTATAAAAATACATTTTTATAACTGCATAAAAAACAAGATGGAAGCATCCTATTGGAAGGTTATAACATAACCTGAAGTGGTATGTAAATGTGATCTGTGAATGTGGAGTACAATGAGAGTTAAATACACTGTAAATCTTAGAGCAATCACAATTTTGTTAAATATTTCAAAAAACATCAATGAAAGTGGAAAAGAATCAAAATGACATTCAATTAATCCAAAAGAAATCAAGAAAAGTAGGGAAAAAAGAACAAAGAAGAGATCAGACAGGATAGAAAATGTATACTTTTTTTCTGACTGGATTTGTTTTCTGAAAATTTTTTTGACTTTTATTAGTACATGTTTGCAGTACATAATGATTATATTCATTGTAGAGAGTTGATACATGTACATAGGACATTCCAGTTTCTTTTTCCGCTTCTCTATACCCACTTCTATTTTGCCAGCACCAGATTCATTTATTTATCTTTTAAGACCTACAAACTGTATCATATATTTAGATTTAAAAAATGAGAAATAGGCCAAAATTATATAAAATATAGAAGACACTTGTACTAATTCAAGCCATCTTTGTAAAAAAAAAACCAATAAGTGCATTAAATTTTCAAAAAACCAATTTATTTTTATTTTTTTAAATTGTTTAAATACTAATTTTTGTAAGTACATGATTGCAGTATATAAGGTTCACATTCCTTGTGTGCAGTGGTTAACTATACAAAACACATCTTAGTTCCCCTCTTCATTCCTTCTCCCTCCCCACCTCCTCCTCCACCATCCCTTGGTCTCCTTCCCATTGCACAGTGATCTCCCTCCCTACTCCCAATTACCTTTTATTTTGCTCTTTATTTATATTTTGGGTTTCTCACATAAGAGAAGCCATGTGATATTTAAGCTTGTATTTCTTACTTACTTCACATAATAGTATGGTATCAAGGCACATCCCTTTTCCGACAAACAACTCAGAATTATCTTGCTTTGTTATCTTGCATTGTGTGTAAGCACCACATTTTCTTTATCCATTCTGCTGTTGATGATCATATAGGTCACTTCCAATATTTAGCTATTATGAATGGTGCTGCTACAAATACAGGTATGCATGAGTTACTGTAATATGTTGTCTTTAACTCTTTCAAGATTAAAATGATATTTTCCAAAAATATGAAAGGTCTTTCATAAGCATCAAAATAAGTAAAACTAGACAATATTTGCTAAAAGACATAGGCACATGTGTATGAAACAATTTGAAATATGAATGATGAAATTCACATTAGAGTTTATTCTGAAGGAAAGGAGGCATAGGATTTAAAAGGAGCATGGCAATTCAGTGAAATCTGTGTAATTCTGGCTTTCGAGTTGGATTTTGAGTGTACACTTCTTGCTATGATTTGGCATTCACTATGCATTACTGATATGCACATGTATTAAATACAAGATTTTCAAAAGCAAGTCTATAAACAATATAAAGATTTCAAAAATGTTAGGATAATTTTCAAAAAGAATGGGAGAAAGTGCTTTTGAAACTAATAATATAAGAGATTTCATGAAAATTTAGTTCTACAAAAATATCCTGAGTACACTTCATGGGCAAGATGCTAAGCTGTACACCAGATATAAAAATTAGAAATAAGACAGCATTCCTAACTTAGATTTTTGCTTTTTAAAATATACTAACGCATATTAATTGTGCAAATTGCCATTCACCACAACTTTTCCATCCATGCATATATCATGCATTGATCAAGTCCATCCACTCTTCTTCTACACTCATGCTCCCTCTCCCACTTGGTACCACTCCCAGGCCCAGTAATCCCTCTTCCACTATACTTGGACTTTTCTGTATTGTGTTGTTTTGTTTTGTTTCCACATATGGAAAAGAACATTTGATACTTATCTTTCTGTGTCTGGATTATTTTGTTTGATGTGTTATCCTCCAGTTCTGTTTTGCTACAGATGACAGAATTTCATCCTTTTCCATGACCGAATAATACTCCATTGTGCATTTTCTTTACCATTTATTTATTGACACATACAGGCCAAATGCATATCTTAATAATTGTGAATGGTGTCTGCAATAAACATGGACATATCTTTTGTATGATGACTTCATTTCTTTTGGAGAAATTAGAAAGATAGGTAGGTAGATAGACAAAGATAAAGACATATATGAGGCCTAATTGAAGAATACTGTGAATGTTTAAATTAAAAATACTTTATTACTCTAAAAGACACTTTGTAGTAATCTTCCTTAAAATAATCCCCCTGCTTTGAACACACATATTCCATCATTTTTGCCACTTTCTGAAGCAGTACTGTAGTTCTTTTTCTTCTTTACTAGATATGATAAAATATGGTGAATGCTGCTGCCAAATACCACCCCACAGAAAAAGCAGGCTTATAAAAATAGCAAACTCATAAAAACATTTTGGTGTGTCTTCATCTACCTCATTCACCAGATTGGGCACCACGCAATTTGTCTCATCCCCAAAGTCAAAGTGACCTTCAGAAAGGTAAACACTATGAATTTACTCAGGACATTGGGACAGTCATGATAAGCAATGAAAGGCAAGAAAGAGGATATCTAGAACTGCTTCAGAGAGTGATAAAAATGACAAGTGTGTTCAAAGTGAAGTGGAGTATTCTGAGGAGGGTTAATGCAAATGAGTTTTTTACACTAATCATATCTCTACTTAAATACATAGTGTATGTTTTGATGATCCTTGTGTCCATATGCAGCAGTAGTATACCTGGATCATATAGTAGTTCTGTATTTAGTTTTTGAGGAACTGTTTTCAACTATGGCTATACTAATTTATATCGATGCTAACAATGCGTGAGTGTTCCTTTTTCTCCTCATCCTAGCAGTTTTTGTTATATTTGAGGGGTTTTTGTTCTTCATTTTGCTTTGCTTTTTTTTTTATTTTGTTTTTGTTTGCTTGTTTAATAGCTATTCTGACTGAAGCAAGATTCTATCTCATTGTAGTTTTGTGTTTCCCTTAATGACTAATCATATTGAGCCATTTTTTATATATTTATTAGTCACTTATATTTCTTATTTTGAGAAATGTCTATTTGATCATTTTTCATAATTGGATTACTTATTTTCTGAGTTTTATGTTGTTAAATTTTTAACTTGTTTTATACTATGAATGCTAACCCTCTGTCAGATGAATATTTTCCCCTGGGCTGTAGGTTGTCTCTTCACTCTATTGATTGCTTGTTTTGCTGTGCAAAAGCTTTTCAGTTTGATGTAATTTCATTTATCAAGTTTTACTTTTCTTTCCAATATTTTTGGAGTCCTATTAAGTAAATCATTGCATGTATGAATATCTTGAAGTATTTCAATTCTTATGTTTTCCTCTAGTAGTTTCAAAGATTCAGGTTTTACATTAAGGTCTTGTTGCGTTTTGAGTTGATTTTTGAAAAGGGTAATGTATAGGGGTCAAGTTTCAGTCTTCTGCATGTGAATATCCAGTTTGCTTACCATCATTTGTTAATGAAGCTGTCTTTTTTCCAATGCTTTTGGGATCTTTTTCCAAGAATCAGAAGGCTGTGGATTCATGGGTTTATTTCTGGGTCTTTGTTCTGTTCCACTGGTCTATGGATTTGTTTTTATGCCAATACTTTACTGTTTTTGTTTCTATAGTTCTGTAGTATGTGTTGAATTCAGGTATTGTGATGCTTTCAGCTTTGTTCTTTTTGCTCAACATTTCTTTAATATTTTGAGATCTTTTGTGCCTCCATACGAATTTTAGGATTCTTTTTTCTTGTTCTATGAAGCTATTCCTAACTTTAAATAGTTTATAGGATAGTGGAGGAATATGTTGTCAACTCTGTATTTGAAAATGCAATGTTGTTTGAATTTGCTTTAAAATGTACCACTGTTATGGGGACACAAATTGGGGGCTACTAGAGATAAAGATGAAACAAGATGAATCATGTGCTGATAATTCTTTGTGTCAGTCTCATAGTTACAAAGTGCTCATTAAACTATTTTCTCACATCTTTATAAGTTTCAGATTTCTCATAATAAGTGGTTTTTTATTGTTTTCCTCACAAAAACTATCTGGTTCAGTATTTCAAGTTAAGAAAAAAAATAGGAGAGGCCTGGGGATTTAGCTCAGTGGCGGCGCGCTTCCTCACAAGCACATGGTCTTGAGGTAGATCCCTGGTGCAAAAAAAAAAAAAAAATGGGAGAGGAAATACTTGAATTTCTGATCAATAGTGAAAAAGTTTGGTGACAGTTTCATGATCCAGAGTTCTTGACAGGCTAGAACAATGAGTTTTTTAAAATACAGTAAATGTGCAATACAAAGAAATAAAAGACATACAAATTGAAAAGGAAGACATAAAACTGTATTTGTAAATGACAAAATTGTCTATGCAGAAAACTTCAAAGACTATACCAAAACATCTATAGCTAATTAGTGAGTGTATCAAGGTCAAAGGATACAAACTCACAATAAGAACTTTGATTATATTTTTATATACTAGCATTGAATAATCAAGAATTTAAATTTTTGATATATTGTTTTCAATAACATCAAAAGTATGGAATATCTATGTATAAATCTTACACAAATATAATAAATACAAATACAAGTAAATAAGTGTAAGCTATAACTACAAAATATTGACTAAAGATATCAAAAAAACCTAAATAAATAGAGAGATACACCAACTCTTGGGCTGAAAGACTCAGTATTATTAAGATCAATTCTCCTCAAACTCATCTATATATTCAATATAACCCCAGTCAAAATTCCAGAAGGACTCTAATTTAGAAATAAATCACTAATTCTGAAATTTATATCAAAAAAGAAAAAGAAACTAGAGTAGTCAAAACAATTCTCCTTTTGGAAAAGGGGAATAAAATTATAAGTCTCACATCACCTGATTTCCAGACTTTCTAAAGAACTGCAAAAATCAGACAGTTTGATGTTGACAGATTCATAGACAAATGTCACTGTGCAAGACAGCAGCATCAGTTGTGATCAGAGAACACCAGTTGCTTCAACACCCATTATTACCAGTACAACCACTGAAGCCAGCATCCACTTACCAAGAGGCAATACCAGTGGTAACACTTTGTACTGCCAGCTACAGGAGGCTGTACCTGCAAAATACAATGCCCCACCTCCATCACCCAGCCTCTCCCAAGAAGATATACTACTGTGCCTGAATCAATGTCGAGGCTTCACTAATCTTTTTATTACATTAACTTCAAGACTCAAATGGCATCACAATGTATTTGCCCCAAAAAAGTATGAAAAGAAAGAAGCAAAGCCTCGAACTCTCTGCTTCACTCGGAGAATGAAAATCACCAGTTCCAAGGATCCCGGGGACATGCTGAGGGAGATCCAGAGAATCCTGGATGCAAATATCTGCATCTATGGGCAGAGGGAGCACGTCTGTCTCTTCTGAATCAAAGGTAACGGGCCTGGGGAGAAGCCTGTGTAGTGGGAGTCTGTAGGCTGCCAACACTGTCACTGGGTGGGGTCCTTCTTAAGTGGAAGGCAGGCAGGCACATCTGCAGCATTCAGAAACATTGCTTTGAAAATTGCCAGTGAGCAAAAGCTGTAGCCCACTAATTATCCTTTAAATAATGTGGCAATTGAAAGTGTTTGCCTGAACACTGATGGAAATGTGTAGAATGATGTTTAAGCAAAAACACCTACATCTTGTAAATCATGACTTAAAGTCTGAGGGTGAGAAAAAGACATTCTCATAGTGTGCATTCATATTTGGGTTCGATGTCTATATGTCTTTCTGGTACTACAGTAGTTTCCTATTCTAGGGCCTTGGTGCAAATAAAAGTTTTATTCATCTTGTTATCTCCTGTGGAATCTAGGTCTGGCCTGGCGTGGGGTAGATGTTTTTTTTCTAAGTGTTAGGAATTTAATGGACTTGAAAAGCTTTCCGATGAGTGATAGATTAGACAATAGATGTGGTGGAAGCCAGGGTGACATGTACATCAGAGCCACCAATGGTCTGGAACTAGTGTGGAGGTCTAGTGCTACATCAGGCACACTTTGGCAGGTGCCCTCTGGTACCTGGCAGGCACTGGCTCTAGTTCTACACCCACAGGAACAGGTAAGAAGCCAGGGGATCTAACCCACTGCAGTGCTGACAGAGACAGCCATTGTTTCTAAGGTGTATTTCTGTAGCCTTTCACTGATCTGGCCATATAAAACTGAAAAAATGGGCTATCTCCCCTGGCAGGTGGGGCACACTGACCAGAGTTCAGGGCTTGCTCAGAAGTCAGCTAGTTATCACAAAGCATCTATCAGGAGCCAAGATTAATGTGTTTGGAAGGAGACTGTTAAGAACAAGGCAGAAAAATGAAGATGTCAAATTTTACTGATAGCGAGGCTAACAGTGCTGAGTAGGTGTGTGCTGAGCAGAGATGCTCACTACTTTCTGTCTGTCTGCCTTGTTCTTCACAGTGTGGGTAGGTCTGGACCTACATGGCCTTTACTGTGGGCAAGGAGGAGGCAGAGGCTGGAAATATGGATGCAGAAAGATGAGTTTCTTTTGGTGTTGTTTTTCCCCCTTGCTTCTTGAGGCCAATTGTTTTAACTGACTGTGAATAACTTTTAGCCTTTTTCTATATTATTATATCTATTTAGACAGGATGTTAAAGAATTGTAACAGAAGTTCCTGTTGAGAATTAAATATAACTATGACTCAGATAAATGATATATGTACATTAATTCCTGTTCTGAAACAATCAGAACTTCACAAACCATTTTTTATTTTATATATTTGAGGTTACATTACTTGGCACCTACAAATTTGTGATAAATGTATCTTCCTTATAAATTATTCCACTTTCAAATAAGGTTATAAGTTTTCTTGATTCTTTATAAACATCTTTGCTGTAGTATTTAATTTTTTCTGATGGTGATGTATCTGTCGTGCTTTCTTTTGATTCACGGTTCTTTGGTATAACTTATTTGGCTCATTTTCAGCCTGTCTCTATACTTACATTTTAAGTATAGAGTAGGTAGCATGTAGCTGATTTTTAAAACTTAAAATTTATCAACAATCACATTGACCATTATTACTGATATATATGAATTCTTCCTATCATTTATTTTTAGACTAATAGTCGGCTTATGTTTTTCTCCCCTTTTAACTTCATTTGGACTGAGTTTAAATTCATTTTTTCCCTATAAGTTTGAAAGTCATACATTGTATTTTCTTTAAATATTATCCTTAGGATTTTAATATACATATGGAACCAAAAAGTTTTTATCCTCCCATTTGAAAATACAGAGTAGAAATTTCTAATCCCAGTAACACACTGTTATCATTTTTATTTTTTATTAGTACGTGTTTGTAATTCAAGCAGTTCACAATCATCTTAGGGGGTGGTTAAATGTACATGTTACAGCTTATTTCTTATTTCAATACCCTTTTCTTCCCCTCCCTCTGCCTCCTCAATTCCCCTATCCCCTTTTTCATACTTGTTTATATTATCTGTCTTAGCTCATGCTGTGGCATATAGAGTTTACATTAATTGGGGTTATTAGGTTCCATTCAAGGAATATGTTTATTTTTCTTATTTCCTCTTCCCCTTCTCTTCACCACCTGCCCTTGGACAACTTCCTGTTGCAAGGGATCCATCCTTTTGTCCCTTTCTACCCATCTTTTACCATTTTCTTTGTTTGTGCTTTGCCTCTCTCAAAAGAGATACCATAAAGTATTTAAATTTGTGTGTCAGGTTTATTTCACTCAGTACTATATTTTCAACATACATCCATTTTCTTACAAATGTCTCAAATGTGTCATTCTTTATACCTGAGTAGTATTCCATTACATATAGATACTACATTTTCTTTATCCAATCATCTGTTGATGGGTATACAGGCTGCTTCCAGGATTTAGCTATTATGAATTGTGCTGCTATAAACATTGATATACATGTATTGCCATAGTATGATGCTTTATTCTCTTTAGGGGAGATAGCTGGGTTGTCTGGAATTTCTAATTTCAGTTCTTTGAGAAATCTCCATACTCATTTCCATAATGGTTGTGCTAGTTTACATTACCACCAACAATGCAGGAGGGTTGCTTTTTCACCACAGTCATGTCAACATTTGTTATTGTTTGATTTTCTAATGATTTCCATTTTTTCTGGCATAAGATAGAATCTTAGTTTCATTTTAATTTGCATTTCTCTAATGGTCAGAGATATTGAACATTTTTTCATATGTCTGTTGACCGTATGTATTTCTTCTTTTTTGAAGTATCTGTTCCTCTCTCTTGCCCATTTCTTGACTGGGTCTTTATTTTAGGTGGCTTAATTTTTTTGAGTCCTTTGTATATTCTACATATTAGTCATCTGTCTGAGGAGTAGCTACCAAAAATTTTTCCCATTTTACAGGTTGCCTCTTCACTTACTGATTGATTGTTTTGCTGTACCAAAGATTTTTAGTCTGATATAATCCCACTTGTTAATTCTTCCTTCTATTTCTTGTGCAATTGAGGCTCTGGGTAGGAAATTCTTTCCCACAGTTATGTCTTCAAGTGTTTTACCTATTTTATCTTCCAGAAGGCTTAATACTTCTGTTTCCATGTTTAGTTCTTTGATCCATTTTGATTTTAATCTAATGTATAGTGAGAGATAAGAGTCCAGTTTCATTATTCTGCAAAGAGATAATCATTTTTCCCAACACCATTTGCTGAATAGGCTATTTTTGCTCCAATATATGCTTTGGGCCCCTTTGTCAAAGATAAAATAGTTGAATATGTCTGGGGAGGTTTCTATACCCTCAGTTCTGTTCCATTGATCCATATGTCTGTTTTTGTTTCAGTACCATGCTGTTTTTATCACTATTGTTTTGTAGTATAGTTTGAAGTCAGGTATTGCCATGCCTTCTGCTTTGCTTCTGTTGCCCAAAATTTCTTTTGCTATTCTAGGTCTCTTCTGGCCACATATATTTTAGAATTATTTTCTCTAGATCTGTAAAGTATGCTTTTGGTATTTTGACTGGGACTTCAAATAATCTGTACAATCGTTTTGGAAGTATGGACATTTTAACAATATTTGTTCTCCCTATCCAAGAGCAGGGGACATCTATTTTCTCATGTCCTCTTCAATCTCCTTCAGGATACTGTAGTTTTCTCTGTAGAGGTCTTTCACTTCCTTGCTTAGGTTAATTCCTAGATATTTCATTTTTCTTGGGGCTACTCTGAATGATATTGTTTTCATAATTTCCTTTTCATCCCACTCATTGTTGGTATACATAAATATCATAAATGTGTGTTGATCTTGTATCCTGCTAATTTGCTGATGTTGGTTATTAATTCTAAGAGTTTTTGGCAGAGTTCTTTGGGTCCTCTATGTAGAGTATCTTCTCATCTGCAAATAATGATAATTTGAGTTCCTCCATTTCTATGGATAATGTTTCAAGTACTGTTGAATAAAAGAGATGATAGTGGATATCTTCATCTTGTTTCTGAATTTAAGGGAAATGCTGTTAGTTTTTCCCCTTTTCCTATGATGCTGGCTATTGCTTTTTCATAAAGCCTTTATCATGTTCAGGTGTTGCCCTTCTATATCTGTTTCCTTTAGGGTTTTTTTTTTTTTTATCTTGAAGTGGTGTTGGATTTTGTGAAAGCCTTTTCTGCATCTATTGATATAATCATGTACTTTTTGATTTTCCTCCTGTTTAAGTGATGTATTACATTTATTGACTTACTCATACTGAACCATCCTTTCATCTCTGGAATGAAACCTACTTGATCATGATATATTATCTTTTTGATAATGTGCTGCATTCTATGTACTAATATCTTATTGAGGATTTTTCCATCTCTGGTCATTAAAGAGATTGGCCTATCATTTTCTTTTTTATTTAGGTCTTAACCAGTTTGGAGATCAGGGGAATAATGGGTTCTATAAATGAATTTGGGAGAACTCTGTCTTTTTAATTTATTCAAAGAGCTTGCAAAATATTGGTTATATAATATCCTGAAAGGTTTTGTAGGATTCAACAGTGAATTTGTCAGGTCTTGGGGTTTTTTTAGTTGGTAAATTATTTAATACTGAGTCAATTTCATTGCTTGTTATTGGGTTGTTAAGCATATTCATGTCTTTTTGGATTAGTTTTGGTAGTTTGTATGTATCTAGGAATCTGACCATTTTTTCAAAATTTGTTAATTTGATGAAATATAATTTTTCAAAGTAGTTATTTTCTTCTGGATTTCAACAGAGTCTGTGGTGATTTCACATTTTCATTTCTAATTGCATAGATGTGAGTCTTTATTCTCTTTCTCTTGATGAATCTGGCAAAGGGCTTATCTATTTTATTTAGTCTTTCAAAGAACCAGTTTTTCAATTCATTGATTTCAAAGTAATTTTATTTGTAACAATATTTAAGGTAACCTTCTGTTGTCATCAGTCAGCCAGTATTGTTGAGAATTTTTGCTAAGTTAATTGTTCTGCCACTGTAAGTAATTTGTTTTGTTTTTGCACTCTCTGGAAATTTTGAAAACCTTTCCCTTGATATTTTAAAATTGTATAATTGTTTACTTTGGTGTACCAGTCAAGAACCAATAAGAACAGTTGTTAAATTAACAAGGTTATTGAGAATGATTAAATATGGTATACATTTACATAGGCATGGAGCAGTCAAAAGTGTAGGAGAACCACCAGGAATAATGATGATGCTGTCACTCAGGATTAGTCATTGCAGCAATATTGCCTCTTCTAAGCTCAGAGACAGGAAAGAAAGACTCATCAGAACCTGAAAAGGAGACACATACAGAAGATCACCTTGAGGGTCACAGTGATTGGTATTTGAGGGGAATAATCAGTCTGAAGCAAGTCCACAGAGAGTGAACCAGGAGAATAAACAGCCCAAGCCCACATTTCGGCTTCCTTATTGCCCACAACCAGGACCCACATTGGCCCCTAGAGGGTGGAGACCAGATGATATCATCCATACATATTAGAAAGCAGTAAACAATGGCAATCTAAAACAGAGGGTAAGAGAAGTTAGCCAGTGCACCAAGTATTGTCTTTTTCATTTTAGTGAAAAGCTTTTTCAATCAAAAGACTTGTTCCTGCTCAATTCCAGAAAGTTTTACCTTGTTGATTTTATTATCAATTCTTCATTTTCTTAGTTGTCACCCTGGATTTTTGAATTATTTATATTCACTTTATATAATGCATTACTCTTTGTTATCATCACAAAACTATAAGCTTCTCGAAGGCAGAAGCCACAGATTTCTTATCTTCCATGGCACCTAGTACAGTGGCTTGAATATGAATGTATCTAAGAAAATGGAATTTAAATCAAATCAAGTCTAACCAATTTTCACTTTAAATACTGGTTGCTGTAATGTTTTAGATCATAAGAATTTAAACAAGAAAGGTTGGTAGTAGAATTTGCAAACATTTTTTTTAACTTCTGACCTCACTTTTGCTTTGCTATCTATATTGACATTAAAAAAACTCCAAGGGATTTTGTTAAACTTTTAATTAAAACATATAAATGTATCTTCTATTTATTAATTTTTAAATGTACAAAGCATTTAGATCTTTAATGAATAGGAAACACATCGCCTAGTTTTGACTAATTATTTAATTAACTCTTTATTTGACATATGCATAGAATTTTTGAAAAGATTCTACTGTGATTCTGTATTACAATCCATGAGAATATTTTATTTTTCTGTTGTTGTTGCTTAAAATCTTGTGGGTTTCTATTAACATCAACAATATTTAGACATCAATCAAATTGTTTCTCCAAAGGGAAAGTGGACTATAAAAATTCCCACACTCCCTAAACTTAGGAGGACCTGCTTCAATGCAAGAAGCTCATTCTTACAACATCACTTACCATCTAATCTAATGTAGGCACATTATTATCTACAATCTCACATTGCTCACCTGCAAAAATAACTCTGTAGGATACTACAAATAATTGAGATAATTATGGAAAAACCTTATTGAATGCAATTGCATTCGTCATCACACCAAGGCAACCTGCCCTCGCATATCTTAGTGTCTAATGGAGAAGATGAACAATCAAACAAGAAATTATTTAAGTCAACTAAAGCATCCTTAGTGGAAAGTATAGGGGCAGAAAATAAGAGAAAAGGTCTTAAGAAGGCAAATGTGTAATAATGAATATGATAAGTGGAAAAGGTCAGGAGAATTGTGTTGGAGAAAGATGAAACAAAATGTGCTTTGCCTGAGGTTGGTGCTCAGGAGAGGTAATGGATATTATTCAGACACCCAGTATAGTGCAGGAAAATAAACACCCCAAGCCCACAAGTATAATCAATAGACTAAATAATCAGAACTCAAACAGGCAGGGAAAGAGCCTCTGCCTCTGGCAGGCCACTTCATCCATTCTGTGTTTTCTTCTTCCTCTGTTGCTAGATAAAAATCTCAGACATTCTCTCTATACCATGTCAAATCACTATTAATGATATGCGTATATACACATAGCATACATGCATTATGTATACACACAGAGCTTATTGTCAATGCAAAAGAGTGTCGTTTTAGTAATTAATATTCTCATTGCAATATAATAAAATTTTTTTGAAGTTAAAAATTCTCCCCTCATCATTCAGAATAATGCAGCGAACTACTTTTCACTCCACATTTTTTCTACAGCAATTCTCCAGAGTAGAAAGAAAATAGAGAAGAGCAGGAAAGATTATTGCTTAACTGACAATACAAATCTACAATTAGTTTCTTCTAGAGTTGATACAAGAATAAAATTAAGTTTCTTTGGACTTCACAGAAGTTTAGGCTCTTTCTTGGGCTCTTCATGGGCAGCATCATTACTGGAATCTGTCACCTCTGCTTCCATAACCAGAGCAATGCTTCATCAGCCTGATCCCTTAAAATTCTCCCATCTGAGTCTACTCCCCACAGAGTGTCCTTTTACAAACTCTTGATTCTTTTAAAGGATAGTGTTGATTCAAGGGTCAAAAGAACCAAGGCTGAAAGCTTTTGCACATTCTGTGTAGGTGGTCTGCTACCTCACTGATCATATAAGAATGATTTCACCTGCTGATTTGGGGCCTCAGCCAAAACCAAGGCAGGAATAGTTATTTTTAAAAGATTTTGTAACTCTTAATAGAGGCTCAATAGGTGGCAGCCTGATAGCAATTTATGTGGAAAAAATTCCAATACAATAAAAGATAAACAGACACCATGATATTAAGTATCAAAAAGATTAAAAATCTAGCAAAGGCCTAAGGAGAAAAATCTCAATAAGTCCCTTGGAAAGACTTGAGAAAAACAACAGAATTATAAAAATTATCTCCGTAAAGAAAATAATAGTTACTAATTATTAAATGTTAATTCTATTCCAAGCACAGTGCAAAATACTTCATAAACAGAATCTCTCCTAATGTTCAAGCAACTCTGTGAATTAAATATTGATTTCCCTGTTCTTCACTCATGAGAACAAAAACTAAGGAAGGCTATACAACCTTTCTAGTGCCATACTTCTATCATACTATGTGCAGTTTGCTAATTCACATATAGTTAAATGTAAATACTGGATGTCCTCCTGAAGTCTCCTATAAAGAATATTTTGAGATAGTATTAAAGGGAAGATTGCATTTGTAGGACCCAAATGGCAATCGGAACCAAGATACCAGGTCAGGTATGAAGCAGCAGTAATCAGAATATCTAAATTTTGTGGTGCCATGTTGAAAATGATTCCATTTTGTACAAAAGAATAAAAAAGTTTCTTTGCAACCTATTTAGAGACCTCATAACTCAAATCATCCAATATATAACTTCAATATAAGCTAAATCACTTATAATCAGAATTTTTACCATTTAACCCCATTTAACCCCTAGCTTCTCTTCTGGTTTAAGGAAAAGACAATTTTAATAAGTAGGGAGAAAATTACATACATGAACTTTATAAATTCCAAGTCATTTTTATGACAGTAACTATATTGCTCTTGCATAATTTCATAAAATGGTATGTTTGCAGTGATCCTTTATTTAACAGAAACTTCTTAGATTTTTGGCTTCTTTCTTCCCTAAAGTAGTTTCCAAGGTTTTTTTGTGTGTTAAATATCTTGCTGTTGATCATGTATATTTAGTATGTTTTCTGACACTATAAATTTAATTTTATGTTAGTCATTAGAAAAGAAATTATGGAGACATTAACCTCACCTTACCATAGTGTTTACACAAGCTTGCAGGGTTGGGGCAAGGCTCCTCAAGGCATTACACATGGTCTGAATCAGAGTTAATGCAGGACACAGAAATCTACGAAGATTAACTGACAATATTCACCCACAGTGTCAAATGTAGAAGAGTGCAAGAGATCTGTCTGCACACTGGAAGAATCCAGCTGAGGGCCTGGAGCCCACACAATGGCAGGGGACTGTATCAGGAAGCCAAGGAATGTGCAATGGAGGACTGAAAGGGCTACACAGGAAAGCCCAAGGGCCAGGGCTGCAGGCTAGAGAATCTGCACCAAAAGGCTGAAGATCTGTGCCAGAAGGCTGAGGGATCTGCACTGGAGTGAGGAGGCAAAGCTTAAAACAAAAGCCAAGACCAAAGCTCCTCTGAAGACAGCAGCCATCCTTTCCAAAGGTGAGGACAGGAACTTACCTGAAGCTTCTCCAAGGAACATCAACATGAAATCCTCCATGCCTGTTCTCCGTCTATACCATTCCGACAACAATTCTCAGGTGGGTCTTCTAATCCCAGAACCACACTGACTCAATTTAGCTGGGCGTTCCCACTCAAGTTCACAATTATTTAATTAATTAACCACTACACTATACTTTTAAATACTGAATATGTTTAAATTAAAAGTTTAAAATTTTTGATCTGTTAACGTCAAGCAGCCACCAGTCTCTGTCTTGAGCCATCTCTCTTATCTGAAAAGCACTTAATTATATCCACCTAGTTCCTCAGAGCACCTCAGTGAGTTCATTTCCACATTTTACCAATTCTAACACCAAGATATCTCTGATCCCTCCCCTTATCTACGTTATCACAGAAACAATCCTGGGCCAAACCACCAGCATCTTCCTATCCTCCAAAACATCACTCTTCTTTTCTTTCTCTCATCCCAGACCATTCCCCATGTAACAGCCACTGAGCACTTCTTCTATTTTACCTCTATTAAAAATGCTGAAAATCTTCCTGTTACAGATTAAAATCTAATGTTAATATGGCGTCCAACACGCTGTGTGATCTTGCCTTTGCTAATCTCTGTAAATGTGGGGTTAATATATCTAATCTCACCATATACTGAAATTTCTCCCATGCTTTGATTCCAGTGTATAAGTATTTGTGTCTGTGGTATTTTTAATGTTTCTTCTCTCCATATCGTTTGCCATTGGAATATAGCAAAATTCTTGACATATATGTTCTCCACATATTTTTGTTAAATAAAGTTCACTGAAAATTAGTTTAGTAAGTGTGAAAGATTTTATGTTATATGCACCAAAAAAGAAAATTACAAACATAATCAGAAAATGTTTATAAGAAAAGCAAAATATAAAATATGAGTGTGCAGAGCAATTATATGATTGACATAGCACAGAATAACTGTGGCCATTAAGCCACAGATATATATTTAAACCAACTTTAATTGTAAAGAAGAGAGATCTTCCTTGATATATATAGGTAGGTTCTGCTTTCTGAAATACAAACAAGACTGTCTCAGGAGCAGATGATTCTTTTGTAAAGAGAGATTTCTTGATGGGTCTCTAGTTTATACTGAGTTGAACAAAAATCCTTCCATGAAATGGGAAGGTATGTGGCGATTAACTGTTCTGCAAAATAGTTTATAGCTTGAAAACCTACCTATAGGACAACAGGCTCATATACATTTTTTTTCTTAAATACTTTTACTAATACATTTTAGGTAAACAACACATTTACATTTCTCACTGGGAACTTGTACCTTTACATGGTGCATCCGGCTTCTTACTTTTTCCCCATTCCTAGCCTTCCCTTCACGCCCTCCACCCTTCCCTATTTACAAAGACTTTATTTCCATTTTTTCCATTTCTCATCATTTTTCCTTTTCCTTCTTGCCTTTCCCCTG
>NW_004624735.1:36914256-36927298 GCF_000247695.1 Heterocephalus glaber
CTAGGACTGAAAGTTCCATTTGACCCAGCTATTCCCCTGCTGGGTATCTTCCCCAAAGAATTAAAAGAATCATACCACTGTGATATATATGCACCCAAGTTCATAACAGAAAAATTTATAATAGCAAAAACTTGGAAGCAGCCTAATTACCCGTCAACTGGAGACTGGATAAAGAAAATGTGGTTTTTTTTAATAAAATGGAGGACTACTCAGCCATAAAAATGAGAAATTAGAGATATTTATAGCTAGATGGATGCACATTGAGGTGATACTCTTAAGTGAAATAAGTAGGACACATGTAAATATCGAATAGTTTCTCTGCTGTGAGGAACTGAAAGTGTAAATCAGGACTAAAAGGTATAAGAGATAATGTGAAATAGGGAGAAGAGGAGCAAAGGGGAAGGGGAAGTGGGAGGGGTAGGGGAAAGGAAAGAAGGGAATGGAATTAATATGAGAAAATGAAAAAATGGAAAGCAAGTCTTTGTAAATAGGGAGGGATGGAGAGGTTGAAAGGAGGGCAGGGGAAGGGGGAAAAATAAGAACTAAGAGAGATTACGTAAAGGTGCAACTTTCCAATAATGAATGTCATTATATTGTATACCTAAAATGTACCAATAAAATAAAATTTAAAAAAAAATTTAAATGTGGCATATATATCAACTCATTTCTTAAAGAGCACTAACCATTGCAGAAATATCTTTGTGGTTAATAAAAACTATTATTCGATTTTGCCAAGAACTTGCTCTTACCATGTTCATGTGAGTGAAGTTCTTACACATCTTGTCATTTTACTGTATTCTTTAATGTAACTCAAATATCAATCAACATTTATATCAGAAACATACTTGTTTGTTAATTATAGCTATATGTTGTCTATGACCACTAAAATTTGGCAAAAATCAATGAAAACTTTTTGTGGAAATCAATGGCTATATGGAATTTACCATAAAACATGTATCATTATTATAAATTGTATGTTATACATCCTTTACATCAATAAAATTAATAACATAATCCTATATTTATTTCTGGAGAACAAGTGGTTGAATCAGCACATGATTGGTTCCAGGCTATTTCTAGGAAATTGGAATTTGTGGCATGCTAAACTTTCTTTAGGATACATAGAAACTCTTAGGAAAGAGAGCCTGATCTGCCCTTCATAAAATGTAGTAGGATGCCTACTCTGGCTATTGGTATTTGGGAATTAAAAATTAATGTAATCCTTAATGCCTGAAAGTATCAGATATACTTGTGTTACCTACATGTAAAACATATGTGCATATAGACAAGGAATAAGAAATGATAATCTTCATGAAATGTAGAATGGTAAGCTAATACATAATTATTTTTAACTTTGTTAAAAAGACTTTTCAACATCTTGGAAAAATATACAACATAATAAATACATTGTTATAAAGAGAAGTAGTTTAGTTCTATGAGTTAAGAAATAAGCAAATTCAGGATTTGAAATGTACCTTTCAATTTGTAACTAACATGGGTTAAAGAGTTTGGCCTGTTGATTTTGTTTTTCATCTCCAAGGGATGAAATAGCAACCCAGATCATGAGGCAGCCAGAAGAAATAATGGAGTAGCTTGTCACATAGTTTCTTAAAAGAGTGATAAATGGAGCAGAGAACCCCTTACATTACATAAATGCTAGGTAAATTTAAACTGTGTTTGAATATATTGTTTCCTTGGTGGTTAGCTGACATCCTTTATCAAATCTGATGTTGTAAAATAACAATAGTCTCTGGACAACTCTTTATTAATTCCCTTAAGTGTCATCTTTGTTATTAATTTAGAAAGGAATAAATATATTCTAATGAGAGTATTAATTATAAGAAGTGCTTTATTTCCTAACTTGGCAACCTTATAAATCAAATACCTGGCACTCTATTGCAACAGACAGGCAAAGTTGTTCATTTTACAAGGCCAAAATGACAAGTAAAATTTTGACAAGTGCCATCAAATGATATAGGGTACTAAGGCAAATCCTCATAATGTGGAAGATATCTTGTATTATAATGACACTATTTCTCAGATAAAACTTCACATAAAATAAATCCATAATATGTACAGATAATTGCTGTTCAAGGAATACAGTGTTAAATAGACATTCCTGTAGGTAAAAGAAGGTTGCAATTTGCTGAAGAAAATGTTGTTTTTTAAATAGGTGACCTGTTACCCTCTCATTATTCATGCTCCATTTAATTGGTGTCAACATGAGGTCAATACCACCTCCTTATCTTATAGGACTCTTGTGAAGCATAACACATAAATTACTAAAAGAACCATATGATGCACACTACAGAAAAACTGCTATTGTGTTATTGCTGTTATTATTGATGTTGTCTTTGAAAGTTTGATTTCGACTTGGTATTTGTGGAAAGATGTATTACAAGGTAACTCTCAAGCCATTTCTCTGAGTCCAGTACATTGCTCTGACTACTTTCTTATTGTCTTGTCTAGACTTCTACAAGATTTTCTAGTCATGTCATAGAAATGAGAGTTAGATATTTAGCTCACAACATATCCAGGTAGCAAATCTCTTAGGACTTCAGGCAGCTATGTTTTTATAAAGCCTGATGGATTGTAATCCTTCTCAGGGTCTTGTCTGCTATTCCTGGTAATTTGCTTATTATTTTGTTTCTTTGATCATTTTTCTTAACATTAAATGCAAGCATTGTTTCTACTTGGTGTGTTTTTAAGATAAATGACCAATTGTTTTAAATTGTCAAATTAAAGGAGTGGGAAGAACCTTAAAGTAAGAAGTCAAAGCTGTCATTATAGGTTCATGGAACATGCCTACGATTCCAATGTGAATCTTTCTCATCTCTACACCACCTTCTATCACTGACAGGAAAGCACTTTCTTACTTTCTTGCATTGTTCCTATTTTTGTTTGTCTTCCTTCCCCACTGCAGTAATGTTCAAGTTACATGGACTGGTTAGTCTCAACTATTATGAACACTATCATGGTTTAGGAGGCAATGTCAAGAAAGGTATTGCCCTCTTCTGTGGAAGGAATCACTAACAAGGACAATTCATGTCCAGAGAGATCTTTCTAGATGCATGTCTAGAGATGTGGAGAGAAAGAATTGACAGACAATTCAGTAAATTCTTATCAAATTAAGTAATTATCATGTGTTGCTTCTGCTGTATATGCCAGGCGAAGTGTCCAAGCAGGGATGAAGAGGACTCCCTTCATTACAAGGGACATGAATATTGTCCAGTGTCTAGAGGAGTGATGGCAAACCTTTTAGAGCTTTCAGGGTTAACAAACAACCTGGTCCAGCATGCATGCTATAGGCTTGCCACCACTGGTCTACACCAACTTTCTTTCTCCCGACAAAGAGGTATTCCTATGATGGAATATGAATAGGTGCCTTCTTTGTCTGGGCCTCTAAAGCAAAATACCATAGACTACATGGCTTGTAAGCCACAGAAATTTGTATCTCACAATTCTGGAGGCTGGGAAATCCAGGGTCAGTGTGCCAGCAGATTTGCTACCTGGTAAGGGTTCATGTCCTACTTCATAGATGACACCTTCTTGCTGTGTCATTACATGGTAAAAGAAGATGTGAAGCTTCTTTTACAAAGGCACTACAGTGGTGTCTTGGTTTACAAACAATTTGTTTTACAATTTGGAGAAGATGGCTATGCTTATGTTTGTGTGGAGAAGATGGCCATAGTCATGTCTGTCACTCAATGGAGAGTTTGCAAATGGAAGCAAAATTTCGTCAGACATTTTTGTTTGTGAACTGAATTGTTTGCAAACAGAAGTGATCATAAACCAAAGTGTTACGGCCCTTCCATTCATAAGGGCTCCTCTTTATGACCTAATCTCTATGTAATGACCCCAACTCCCAATATGGTAATTTCAAGATGAGGCTTTTGATGCATGATTTGGGGGAAAACATAAAAATTCAGACCACAGCAGCTGAGAAAAGGCCAGACTCATTGGCTTGAAGAAACACACTACTGCCTTGAAATGTGTCCATTCCACAGTTTTGACAAGAGCAACTACAAATGACCTCTGATTGCTTCACTGTTACACATAGAGGAAAGAAAGCAGAATGCTGCATATGAGGGTTTAAAGCAAACCCGGGCTGGTGGGACTTGCCTGTATCTTTTGAATAATAGTTAAATTCAGATTGACAGATATAACACATTGTGTGTGATGAGCTCTGTGTATATTTGGCAACAAATTTCAGATAAGTAATCCTCAGCTTGTGCCCTCTAGAAATTTTCAGACCACTGGTCAAGGTCAAGATAATCATGAAGCTAAAAAAAAAAACTAGTGTCAACCAAAGTGTGTCGGAAAAGTCCTGATTGAGTTACACAATGCTGTGTGGTTTCCCAGGGGTGGAGATAAATTCTGCCTCCTAGTCGGATGTAATTCTCTTGAGTTAGTTTTTCTTGCCATGAAATGACTGAATTCTCTTTCAGTCATTTATTCAAAATACAAAACAAAACATCTTCCCCTCTAAAGACATAGGTACACACCCACAACAAAACTCTATTTTTCCTGGTTTTTGTTTCTCTTCCTTCTCTTAGAAATTGAATTTTTCCCTTCATTGCTTTGCCTGAAGCCAGCTTTGTGTGCTTAACCACCTACTGAGAAACATTGCTGAAGACACAAGACTGGAGTGTGTCAATGGAGACCTTTGCCCCACTCTGGCCCCAGGCAAGCCCTGACCATGGTGTGATACAGGTTTATGCCAGATTTTTCCTGCAAAATAGAAGAATCACTTCTTTTCCTCTGCTCAGATAACTCCCTTTAATAACACGTTTCACAGTAAATTGCTCAAAGCTCCTTCTTAGCTCCTTCAGTTCTTTGTCATATTCCTACATAACTCATCATAAAGGTCTCTTCCTCACCTTTTATTTTCTTGAGGCCTTTCTTCTGTTGCTTCGAGAGGCTCAGTGTAGAATCTGCAAGCTCTTGGTACAATATATATGCTGTCTATTGGACTCTGGACCAATACTGCTCCTTCTACTAATCTTTCCTTGAAAATCCTAACTATTTCTAACTGAACATTTGCCAAAGCTTAGGCACTGTGCTAAGTAGACCATATCACCTTGGATGACCCTCAAGGTGATTCCATCAGATAGGTATTACTATTATTTGCAGATGAAAGGTCTACAATTACAAAAGAGAAGCTACTTAGTCCAGACCAAAAGCAGTATTGCTTAGACTAAATCCTTAGTCTATCTGGCTCTAAAGGCTCTATCATTCTGTTTATTTCTTTGTTTAGCTGTACTTTATTGCTTCTCAAGAAAAATACTAGAAATGTGGCATCTAAAGCCCTGATATAAAATATCTGTTCATCTACTTTTTGCACTGTGGACTTTAATCTCATTCACCTTTCCAGATCTGTCTGTGTGAATGACCTCAAAGTCTCTGAGTCTGCCATACCCTTAGTAACTTTGTTCTTTCTGCCTGGAATGCCCTCGCCTCCAAATCATGCTTCAGCCTTCTGCCTTGATTTCGTATAGGCTGGGTTTTGCCCCCTCAGATAAGCTTCCATATGTCACCACATTTACCTCTGTCCAGTGTGTCATGAGAATGCACTGTAAGCATTTGTTCTATTACAGGGGCTCCACATTTATTTGATATCAACATCCTAGCAATAAACCTTGTTTGACTGTTTATCCCAGTGCATGCATAAATTTAAATAAATTTTATATAACACTACTTTTCTGTTAGTAGTTATATGTAGAATGTAAATTGTAAATCATAATAAAGATATAAAAATGTAATATAATGTTTTATTAAATGATATTTTCAGTGTTGTGATAATGATAGTGGCTTCAGACTACCATTATTGCCAACAGTTTAAGGTACAGTTTATATTTAAGGAAAGATCTATCATTGAGTGGCAACAATTCAACATTTCAAACAGTCATCTTGACATTATTTTTATGTGATTGCTCACAAGATCTGATTACACTGATTGATACTGCTTTTATTTCATAATGGGGTTGACAAGAAAAAGCCTTCTTTGTAGTTTTTTATTGTTTGTGTTTGTTGTTAGTATTATCTTCTATGTGCTCTTTCTTTGAAGGAATCTTTTAAAGCCATTTCTCCATTTTGTGAGTTAATAGCCATAAACTCACTTACCAGATACACATATGACACAGCAAGCATGTGATGGGAAGTAACTACAAACCTGAGGAGACTTCTGATCCCGTGTAGGTTATAGAGCTGCCATTTTCCCCAAATCACACTCTACCTCCTCTGAGGGCCCAGCAAGGTACAACCATCAATTCCTTCCTGCTACATTTTCTTTTTTAGTTTAAATAAAAAGCAAATAACAAATGTAAATGGGTTTTCTGACCTTGTTGCATGATCTGCCCAATCGGAGGACACCTGCTCCCAACTTCAGATCACTGTTCTATAGCAGCTTCTGTAGAACAAGAACTATGTCTTCTCCATTTTTCCTTTAGTTACACCAGAAAAATTCTGTCTTAATAATACAAAGCAGATATTTTTGTTTTGCCCTTATCATTTAGCCATCACAAGAATTCCATGAGATATTTTTATTATCACCAATTTATATGAGTAGCTGAAAAGCTTGAGGCATAGAAATGTTAACTTGGCTAAGGTAGCATGGCAAGTCATAAAGCTGAGCTTTCAACCCTTGTGGGTTATCTAATACCATGTTCTTCTCAATAATTTTATTGTGCTCCATCTTAGTAATGTATGTGTACCTATATACTGAATAAAATATCCTACTTTAGTGCTAAATATGTGGAATAACACACATCTATATAGCAATAGGTGAAATTTCACAATCTGTCCATCCATCCATCCATCTACCCAACCATTCATTTACTTATTTAATACTTTTTTTAATATCAGGCAAGGTCAGCATACTATTCTAGGCACCAGGATACAGTGATGAATAAAACAGATCTCTTTCTGAGCTCCCAAGAGGAGGCACAGACAGCACATTTAATACATAAAAAAATTAAATTTTATGAAATGTTATCAAGTATTAAATGCTACAGGAAGGGAAAGACAAAAAGATAGGGATTGAGAGCACTATGAGGTATAATTTTAATTAAAATGGTCATAGCCCTTGTTCTCCTGAAGCTGCTATAGAACAGTTTTGAATATGTTAAATGTCTCATTTGCAAAATCAGTTAGGATTTTATCCATTCATATTTGTCATGACTTTTAACACATTTAAACTTATTTCTACCATTTTTCGGTTTTTGCAATTTTCATTTCTTAAGATTTGTTGCTATTTTCCTATCCCATGTTCTATTGGAAGCAATACATTTTTCCATATCTCTTCTTTATTTCCCCTGATGGTTTGGAAGCTACAGATTAGACTTTTATTCTTTACCATTTACCTGGAATTCTCTTTCCAGTACTGGGATTGAACCTAGAGGCACTTTATCACTGAGGTACATCCCAAAGCTACTATTTATCTTTCCTTTCTTTCTCTCTTTCTCTCTTTCTTTCTCTCTTTCTCTTTCTCTTTCTTTCTTTCTTTCTTTCTTTCTTTGTTTCTTCATTCTTTCTTGCTTTCTGGCTTCCTTCCTTCCTTTCCACATCTCACTAAGTTGCAATCTTAAATCTGCAATCTTCCTGCCTCAGCTTCATTAAATGCTGGGATGATAGGTATGCATGCACTACTGCACCAAGGTTGCCATGAAATTTTAACATATATTGAAAAATACTTTATTTAATATATCAATCTCCAACTTAAACCTTAGTATATTCTGTCTTTTAACTACTCATTGATTATCTTCCCACTGTTCTCCTTCCTCATAATTACCTTGAGTTTTCAAGTTAGTGTAAAAAGTAACAAAACAAAGTTCACTTACTCTAAAAAAATACATTTTCCAACATTTTTATCAGTTTCTGTGCTCACTAGAATGCCTTACTTTCTATTTCTTCCTCAGCCGGCATTTCTATTTCCATTAGGTCCTTTTATGACATTCTGAGAGTCCATATTAAACTCACAGTGTTTTTAAAATATCTGAACATATTTCTTTTGCTCTTATTTTTAAGTGATAGTTTATATGGGTATATAAATTAAATAGACAAGAGGAAGCACCTGTGCAAAGGGTACTTCTTTGGGTAAGAATTAAATGAGATGCACTGTTTGAGAGAATTTTTTAAAGTATAGTCCTAAACTTGTAACTTGAGGTTTCTCAGTCAGGAAGCCTAACCTCCTTGTCATCGGGCCCCTGCACAAATCAGAAGAAACAAATTCTGTGCTTTCCATAACCCATAGCACATGTTAAAAATTGGCTAAGAGTGACAGGGAAGCACTTTCAGCTTACTGGAGGGAAAGATGATAGCACTGTATATTTTAATGTTTAAGTATTTTATATTACTATTATTAGTAATACATTCAAAATATTATTTTTATGAGCTCTACTATTATGAGGTGTTTATTAGACATGCTCTACAATTTAGTTACTTATATTGTTTTTCCTTAACTTTATTTTTCTCATATGTAATTGAAACAATTTAATAGGAGGACTTGGTTGGGAAAGACACTAAAACTCCCATTCTGGTTGTTACAGCAAAATTTAAATCTCCAAAGGGAAATATGGTTTAAATATATTTGTATTCACTGTAAGGTAAAGCGCTGTCTCACCACCTTCTTTGGACCAGAGAAGAGTGTCCTATGGGAGATCACTCTGGGATGGCTCTTCTGAACGGAGGCGGACCCGAGGATTCACAGACAGGCATGTCAGACACCTGGCACACCTGTCAACATATTGTGGAATCTGCATTTGGCTGCCAAAAATGTCTCTTCTAATAAATAAAAAAGAATGAATACATGAAGAAAACAGATGCTATGAAAATCATTTCTATACAGTTTGAAGATGGGTTTTCATAAACTGAAATTTTCAAGTTTAAGAATTTGCTTCTGAACAGGCTCTAATAATGGAAATTGAAATTTCTAAAGATGAAAGGAGAGGAAGGTTGGTGTGTTTGAATACCCACAGAAAGATGTATATCCTAATATGAGGTGACAGGTATGAAATGAGACCACAAAATTATTGGCATTTATAATATTATTTATATTCTTTCTTGAATCCAGGTATCATACTGTGATTTTTATCCACCAGTTAAAAACTTGTGAAACCTGATAAAATTTAACCAAGAATTATGGGACTTGCATTGTTACAAAAAGAGACCCCTTTTATTGCTTGAGTTCACAGACTGTCCACTTTCATTTTAACCTTGATTTCTGAAGTTTTTCATGTACAAAACCATATAAAGGTCTGAACTGGACATAAATTCTTCATAGATGAAGGGTTTTCACCTGCGTTTCTCCCCTTTAATCACTTTCACATATTTTACTGTGATTATAGAAGTATAAACCAGTTTGATCTGTAGATCAAAATATTCTAATCAGTTGGCTGTGATGCAAAGAAGCAACATTCCTATTCTGGTTTCAGTATTAATTGATTAGCCCTAAAGCACAGAAACATTTCAGAAAAGCTTCTATGTTCCAATCTTTTTCAAATAGTATGTATCATTTGATCCTTATAAAGTATTAGAAAGCAGAAAACATAGTTGCTATTTTTATAAATGAAGGAACAAAATCTCAGAGAGGAAAAAGAAATTGCCCAAGGTCACACAGTGAACAAGTGGAAAGGGGAAGTTCCAATCCAAATTTTCCTGGCATATTATACATTCCACAAGATCTTTACTCTCTAATATAAGGACTCCAGATGGGTGGTTAGAGGAGGATTCAAACTCTATTCATTCTTTTCCTTTATGTGTCCAAGAATGTTAAGTGATATTAAATGTGTGGACTAGAAAGAAACATGCATTTCAGCTAGCCTTGTGGCTGTCAGGAGAACTGGACTCTCCTTTGAAAAAGAGTTTAAGTAGCTACTTCCACACTCTCCTCTCCATTCGCATCTCCCAGCACCATCCAGTACTTTTCTCCACAGTCCTTAATGCCCTCTTCCTACCACCTAGATGTCCGCTGGCCACTTCTCAGATCTTTATTAGGAAAGCAAAGCCTCATTCTTTAACCTTCTATGACGTCAGCAAGTATTTATCAAGAGCTTATATTGGCCAGAAACTGCAGGAGAAATAGAAGATATATCTGAAAATTAATAATACACAGTTTCTGCCCTCTGGGAGTTTATAGTTTTGGAGGGTGAAAAGGGCATTCAAAAGGTTATTTGTACTATGACAAGAGAAATACTACAGGAGACTAGCAAAACAAAGCAAATAAGAAGCCAGAAGAGTGAGAAATTAGCTCTATGTGTGCTATTTGAATCAAAATTTTCACAGAAGATGAGTTTTACTGTGCTTGAAAATTGAACAAGATGCTAAAGAGCTAAAGAAGCAAAAGCAAAGAATTCCAGAGAAGAAGAGTTGTATGTATAAATGACCAAGATGTTTAAACAAGTGTCCATGAAAAAGAATCTGATATTGTAGAAGTGGAGAATATGAGGAGTAGTAAAAGCCAGGGGTGAGGGTGAGCACTTGAAATCCCAGCACCCCAAAAGGAGGAGAGCAAGTTCCAGTTACTGGACAACTCAGCAACTTAGTGAGACCTTGCCTCAAAAAAATTAAAATAGGCTGAGGTTATAACTTGTTTAAGGACCCTAGATGAGAGAGAGAGAGAGAGAGAGAGAGAGAGGTAAAATGTAAAATGCACTGGTTTCCAATAGCTGCTGTAATAAAGTATCAAAAATTGAATAGTTTGAAGCTAGAAATGTATTGTTTCAGTTCTGAAGTCTAGAAGGCTGAAATCGAGGTATCAGCAGGGCCATATGCTTTCTGGTAGCTTGAGGAAAGATTTCTTCCTTGCCTCTTCCTACCTTCTGGTGGTTCCCAGCATTTCTTGGGAGTCTCATAGGTTGTAGATGTATCATTCCAGTCACATGACCATCTTCTCCTTGTATGACTTCACATCTTCCTTCTATGTCTAACTCTCTCCCTCTAAACTTCCCCTTTTCAAAATAAAACCAAGTCATATTGGGTTAGGGCCCACCCTAACAACCTCATGTTAACTTGATTATTTTTATAAAGGTCTTATATCCAAATACATTTACATTTTGTGTATTCAGAGCTAGGATTTCAACATATATATGGGTGGAAGGAAAGGCAGACACAATTCAATTCCTAAGACAGAGATAAGTCTTAAAGTGTAGGTATGGCCTCATTCTGAAGAACCATTCATTCAAGAACCATTATGAATCACATATTTCATACCAAACATTATGCTGAAGAAGAAAATGAGTTTTTATCCTCCAGGAGCTCAAAGTGATTTGAAGCACAATACAATGAATTTGGGATATACAAACAGGAAGATTATTGTATCAGTAATGAATCTTCCAAACTCAGTGGCCTAAAACAACAATGTATACAAAGCATTCATCTGTGGAACAGTGAGAAGCCAGCCAATTTAGTCTGTGCTTGTCTGGGGAAGACTCTGCTTCCAGTGTTTCCCATCCCCAGTGGATTACTGGTCCAGTTGCCCAGGTTCTTCCTGTGACAGTGGCAGAGGGCAGGAAGGCAAACAAGTGAGGGCTGCTGTTCTGCTCATATGTTCTTGGTTAAATTGAGACTATGAAGGCTTAGGAAGAGCAACTGACACATCACATGGCAAGGACAGCAAATAGAAAAAGAGTTGAGGACTTGGAGGCAATCTCTCTATGGAATTTGCAGTCAATTAGATCTGATAAAGAACATTATTATTATTTAGCTTGTATGTAGCCCTTTTACTGTCACTGTATTAGGCAATACCTTATTCCTATACAGTGTCTGAAGTCAAGCTCTCTCCTGTTTTCATTCCTTGCTTTTTAACCAGCTCTTACTTGATTGTCAAAAAGGAAAATGCTGTTATTCAATATAAAATGAAAGGGACAGAAAAAAGGTACAACATAATATCTTCCCAGCAAATGCATTGAGGGATTCTGCCTAACCTGTTGGCAAATATTACTCAGTCTGTCACAAAGAGGTAAAAATGGCAGAATTTCAGTCAAATGTTACATACTTTGAGGGCATAATCTTCCCAGCATCCTATAAAACCAAACACCTAATTTACCCATGTGTGAAGCAATTATTATGCTAAAAAGTACCAGAAAAGTCTCTGTACTCATTTTTCTGTGTCTGTCATCATGGTAATGTTGAAGGCTTACATTCCCTTACAGCAATGTGGACCAATCTAGACTCTGAGCCCGTGTCTAACTCTGTGCTCTGACAGAGCTGTTATGCTGTCAGTGCTCAGCCAGTGCTCTTCCCCATCTCACTGTGCCCATACCATCCTCTCAGCAGTGGAAGTGAGCACAGCCTCACTGCCCTGGCAGCTCCCACAGACCTGAGGTGTGAAGCCATCTCTGGGCTTCTACTGGTACCTGAGTTCCAACCTAAAGCTTAGCAACTCTTCATCTGTGAAGAAGACAAGGATCTGGATGCCGTTATGCTTCATTAAGCAGAAACACATTTGCTTTCATGGAGGAAAGATCTTAAACAGAGGCAATGGATGGCTCTTTCTGTTTATTTCTAATAGCTAGATTGTTTTCCTTGTAATTTAAAAAATAGAGCATGGTCAAGCCTCTTGGGACAAATTACAGAAAGTTATAAAGAAAATAAAGATCACTAATAAGACCATGACCTAAAGAAAATCAGTGACCACGCCCTACCGAGGTCCTGAGTCACGCGGAACATGCCGAATCAGCCCTCTGCAGACAGGCAGGTCTGCACACGCCCTACCAAGGTCCCGAGTTGCGCGGAACACGCCAAAACAGCCTGTGCCCCGGCAAGAATCCACTGGACACCACCTGCTCCTATGTACAGCCACCTGGTTCCACACTACAAAGACGCAGAGGACACCGGACCAGCAGACCACGGTACTGAGTCCTGCTGCTCCCGGCCCAGAGGTCGGGGCTTCTGAGCCACCATCCTGGTCCAGAGGAAGGGGCTTCCCAGCCACCATCCCTCCTGGTGCTCCCAGCCCACATGAAAGGGCTTTTGGGCCACCATCCCTACCGCTGCTCCCGGCCCTGTCCCACCTCTTCCAACTCAGAGGAGGTAATCCATGCAG
>NW_004624735.1:36945579-36972116 GCF_000247695.1 Heterocephalus glaber
ATATAAATAAATAAATTACATAGCAACTATCCCTTTGATTAGTAAAGAGACATCTTAATTTGCAAAGGGGTCATGTTCCAAAGTCTGCAAACTGGTTGTTTTGAACTTGGAATGCTTTCCCCATAGAAACATGCCATAAATGGTGATGTAAGTAGATTAATTTCCATCAACATATTTCATTCGTAATATTTTACTGTGCTGAAATGTAAGGACAAACAGCAAGAATCCATAATTTATCCAAATAAGTATTAAAAAAGTGATTTTTATATAAAAACTCTAAAACTTCATCCACATACTTGAGGAGAAACAGATTTAGTCAAGAAAATTCATGAAAATTTTTACTGAAGATAATAAAGTAAGATCTTGGAATTGTTCATATGTTGGTATCTGAAAACATTTGTCCTTAATTTATAACACTATGTAAAGCCTTAACAGATGTAGCACTAAATATCTTTTATTCTTATTAGTAATGTTCAGTGTTTAACATTAGCTTATAAGTAAATTAGAGAGAAGAATGAAAAGTTCTCCTCATTGTTGCATTTACAAAATATCATTTGGCAAGTGGTGACTTTTCCACTGGTCCATGATCCACTGAAGTAGACATCTCATCAATTTTGTTAACTAGTATAGTCCCACTACTTAGAACAGGGTCAGGCCAAGTACATAATTTTAAATACTTTTTGAATGAATATGTGAATGAATGAATGAATGAATGGATAAATGAATAGAAAAAGAAGAGTGCCTTAAAAAACAGAGAATTGTAGATGTGTTAAAAATCAAATATATGAAAATAACTTATTAGTCTGTGTAGCTGAAGAAAAAGGAAAACAATAGCCAAAGACAGGTTCATATAAAAATATTTTCTATTTCTATAATTTATATTTTCTAAATATAAAAGTATTTTCTAAATATTTTCTATGACAACAGTTGGTAAGAAATTTACTTGGTGAAAACCTAGAAGTTAGCTGTGCCAAGGTTGGATTGGTTGTGTTTTTTAAAATAAGAGGGACAGTGATTGAGCTGCCTTAGGACAGGTGAACAGCCAAAAAGGACTTGTGCAAGTACAATAACTGGCAGAGCAAGGGTAAGCTGATAGAAGGTGTCTGCACAGCATGTACATACAGGGTGGTTGCCAACATAAAAAATTTGAAAATAAAAATCATACAAAGTGAAGGAAGGCAGAGGAAGAGAGGGAAGGAGGGCAGAGAGAGAGAGGAGGGGAAGGGGATGAAAAATGAATTGAGATGTGTTATCTACAGGTACCAGTTCCGCACAAGGAGTGAAATAATTATGAACTGCAAACATATGCTAATAAAAACTAAAAGTTGTAAAACAGTAAAATAAAAATCAGCTTATATTTTAGTATTATAATTCACCTACAATCTAAAAATCATCAGTGACAAAATATTTCTCCATAACAAGATCCTTTTTGGTCTACATTCTAAAATATTCCCACAGTTACTGTTGAGTTTAATTATGTAGAACATTTTAATTACTTATCCTTTAATAAATCTTGCAATGTAAGTGGAAGTTAATTCAGAGAACTTCCAGTTGTAGGATGGGTCCTCAATTCAGGTGGTCTTGGCTGCACATATTTAAGTGTTAGCTCCAACAGTTTGGAATTATCTAAGTTTGTTTCAAGTACAGTTTGTACCTCCAGATCTTGGAGTATTAGATATTTCTCCACTAAAACTGTAGATATGAGGAAGCTATGTTAGCAGTGTATCTGAAAAGTTGTAGAAATAGATTTTGGGTTTCAGAGTAGGCTATCTTACGTGCAAAATTTTAGTTCATCTGGGCTCTGTGGAGGATCTTTGGAGATACTCTAGTATCACTTAAATAGAAAGCAAATATTTCTGTGTAAGCATGTATATATTCCTTTAAAAAGTTCCATAGGTATAATCAAAGGTTTTTGTAACCCAAACTACATAAAGAATGCTTAGCATATCCAATATTTCTTTCATATCCCACGATTCCATGGTTTTATAATATGCAGAGCCATGTGGGAAAAAAGTATACTATAAAAACATTTCTCAGTATTATAGTGATATATTAAGTGTGTGATGTATGCCATTTTAATTATAAAATGTAAATTTCCAAAAGCAAATTTAAAATCTAAGAATATTCATGTATTAATAAACAACATGTCTTATATAAATGGATGCTCCCATGCACAAGTGGACCCTTTGTGTAAACATTACGGATTTAATGATAGTGAATATCTGGAACGTCAAAACTTTACTGTTTTTGAATAAAAGTTTGGCTTGAAATATCCACATGGATACGATGTTGTTTCAGATCTGAAGTTAGAGTCATAGAGTTTTGGTACAGGAGGGATCATAGTAGAGTCTGAAGTTTATTCTGGTTTGTAGCAATGGCTTTAAATGTATACAATATAAAGTGTTTGCCTAATGATTTATCTCCAGAAGAATAATACTAGTTAAAATATTTAGTTATTTATTATATCTAAGCGCATGCTTTTGTGAATTGTCTCACTTATTCTTACAATAATCTATTAGGTCAATATCAATACAGGTCCTATATTACGTGTGAAGGAACTAAGACCTAGGTAAGTTAGAGAACTTACTCAAAATAATAGAGTTTTAAGGTGGAACATGGAGATTCTAATTCAGTCAGTCTTTCTCCCCACAAACCATGTCTGCTAAACCTCCAGCCTAAACAGATTCCTATCATAATGTGGCTTAATTTTATTTGTTCCAAAAGAGATTATACACAAAAAGGAGAACATATATGTATTTTCCTTGTGATCAATTATATATGTGTATATATTATATAAATGTGCATTCATTATTTTCATAGGTTTTGAAAAATCATTTGACTCTTATGAAATGTAGATGTATAGATAGTAGAAGTTTTAGCCTATGATTACTAGAAAGTAGAATGCGATACAAGAACTTATGTAACATACATTGTTGGGAATTGTGATTCCAGGGAGCATATGAGAGCCAGAGGGAAAGATCCAGGCAAGGATGGAGAGCCAGCCTAGGGCATGCTATTGAGTTGGCCACTGTTTTAGCAGAATGGCTATTTCATTAAGAAAGACCACTTGAGAAGCTGAATACAACATATAACAGAACCTTGAAACATTCCCAGAGCATTTATCAATTGGTCAAAATTTTCCACAGTGTGTTTAATCTCTCACATTTCTAGGTTTCAGTTCACACTCAAACCTCAACCAAGATGTCCTGGGTTGATAGGTGAGCTGCAGGAGAAAATTAGGCTGAAGCACAATCAGATGGCACCCAGGCGGAGCTAGCTGGAGTCCACTTAGAATCAGATGCCACACTGATGGCTAAAAGGAACGAGTAGGCCAGAGAATTTGAAGTGGTGAATGTGAAGTGTGATCTAACAAGTAACATGTTTTAATTACTCTAAATATGCAGTTTTTCATTTTTGGCTTCCTGTCTTAGCTACCTTTTTCTTGCCGGGGCGAAATACTTAACAGCCAACAGTTAAAGAGGAAAAGGTTTATTTTGTCTTACAAATTGTAGAGGATTCAGTCCACAGTCGGCTGGATCCAAGGTAGGTTGGCATAGCAGAATGGCATCACAGAGGAGAAACAGTCAATGGCAGAGAAAGTCAGAGGCAGCATGCAGTAAATCTCCTTTTCCCTTTTATCCCATCCAGGCTACAAGCCTTTAGGGTGGTACCACTCACACCAAGGGTGGGCTTTCTCATTATCTACACCCAGAACTATGCTAAATCAAGCAGTGGACTAATTTAGTTAGCATATCCTTAATTCATATTCTCATACCCTTAATCCACATTGACACACCCTAGATCCAGCCACCTCTGAAAAGCCCCACCTACGAGTCTATGAGGCTTTGGGGGACATTGAGATACAAGCCATAACCCTTTCCTCGGAAGACTTTGTCTTATCAATCACATTCTTCATATGCTCCTCTAAAAGAAGAGTCTATAGATTTTATCATTTTTTCATTCTTTTTATTTACTAATATTTACTGAATGTTCCAGGTTTTTACTGGGACAGAAGTAAAAATGCAAATATGATACAGATTCTCTGCTGTCATAAAGTCACTGTGCCTTCAACAGTACTGGGTATTTCTTAAAGAAATGAACTGGCTTTCTAATATCATGAAGATTATTAGCACAATGAGTATTAAAATGCTGTGCAAATCCGAAGTGACCAGAGGATTTTCTTACTAGATCTACCATGCTACCAGCCTTGTAGGAAGTCACTTATCCATGGGCCGTAACGTTTATTTCTGTTCTGGGAGTAGAGACTGTTTATTATCTATGTACTGGCCAGTGATGGGGAGTCTGAAATTAAGACAGATTTCTGTACTTATGAGTAAGGTGCCTCCGAGGCATAAGAGAACATTTTGAGGAGCCAAGATCCAGGAGCATCACCAGCATCCCAGCTACTCCTCCGCTCACCTGGCAGTCTTCCCAGCAAGAAGGTGGAAGATGCCCTGTGTCACTGCCAGCACTTCTTCTCTGAGCATCCCAGTGGCCAAACAACCACCAGCTGACTCTACCCACTGTGCTGCTCACAGGAGTCAACTCCTTCCTGCACTTCCACATAAGCACTTGGGCAGGAAATACATTGATTCATTAAAATCTTTCAAGCAAAGTTAGCCGCATTCTGTTGGTTACAGGGAAAATGCCATGTCAGGGACATATTTATATGGCAGTAAACTTTTAATGCCTTAGAAAGCAGCTAAATAGATAAAATCAGAATAAAATTATTCAGAAGACAAGGTTTTAGAGAGCAGGTAAGTTTTCCTAGCCTTATTGATGGTTTTCATCACTCCAGATCCATCTTCTGGCCTTTCTGACAATGAAAACCACAGTAACATCATGCTTATTACCCCTGAATTAGCTGATGTATGGGGAGCTGTCACTGCTCCTTAGTGTTCTCATTAAACTCTCAGGGCAGAGTGACCAGCTTATGCTTGGTGCTTTAGGGGGCAGTCAAGGCAGCGAGGAGGCCTGAGATTTTCAAGGGGTCTTCTCACAGTCTTCCCCTGGGGAGTGGAGGGCCTTTGTGTAACTTCCAAGAGGACAGAGGCTTCAGGCTGGACCTGGAAGGCCAGAAAGGTAAACTCACTGGGCACATCAAAGGGCTTGATCTAGTGAATGAACACAAAGCCCTCTAGTAGCAACCCCTATCTCCTCCCTAATGAGGACTCCCCGGTTCAAAATAAGGAATGACCCCCCCCACACACACACACACAGAAACTACTCAGGAGTGAGCACCAGAGCTAGCGTTAGACGCAGATGTGAATCCTGTGCATGAGTGGGTGAGTGGATGTGCAGGGCGTGTCTGGGGGTGGGGTGGTCAGGGATGCCTCTGTGCCAGCAGGAGAAGAAAGATGGAAATGTCAAGCTGCACTGGGCGGGGCAGGGTGGGTTCTGGGGCTGCAGCCTTTGGGATGAGGTATGGTTAGGGTGGGGATGGGGGAGTTCCATCAAGGATCCCACTGACTGGGTGGGCGGTGCGGAAGTTACAGGAACAGAACGACTAGTTGAAGTTGAAAATCATGAAGCCCTGGATCAGTCACTCATGCCTTTTAGATCGGTTCTCCTTCATTTACACACACACACACACACACACACACACACGCACGCACACACGATGCTTTGTGGGAAACTTCATGGATCTAAAAAGGTGTGGAAGTAAAAGGAAACCTGGCTCAGAAACACAATTTTAGTAAAGAGACACAATATTTTTGATAGTCTAATCTTCAGGCTAGCCTTGGGAACCTTCCACAAACTACACCAAGCTCGCGGTGCCTCAGTTTCCTCATCTGCCCTTTGGAAACAAAATGCAATCTATGCACAGGGTTGTGTGCGAGTCAGCCTGAATGTGGTGCGTGTGAGCTCTCTAAAGGTGACAGATGCTCTTCCCGCTGCAGGAAAGCACATTGGTGTTATCCAGGAGGTGTGGAGGAAGACTCCAGCTCTAAAATTAGTCCAGCTTCCAGGCCCGGGGACCGGGAGCGCCCTCCAGCTTGCCACGAATTCCCCGCATCCCCCGCCCGCTCGCCCCCTCATCCCTGCACCGCGCCCGCTCGGAGATCGCCAGTCAGCCCCGACGCACGCGGACGCCTCTCTCCCCCTCGCCCCTTGCGTTAGCGGTTTGGGAGGAGGAGCCCACGAGAGAAGCAGTGAGAGGGGGGAGAGGCGAGGGGCCGTGCGTCGGCGTCTTCTGTGATGGGGAACTCGGAGCGGTAGGAGGCGAGCAGTAGCGGCGCGGCTGCAGCTCTGAGCGGACCCGAGAGCCCGCGCTCCTCCCGGCAGGCTGCGCTGTGATCCGGGCTGCGGATTGGGATCTAGCTCCCCCGACCCTCTCCTCCACCGCTGTTCCCTTCCTCCGCCTGCGAACCTGCTGCGGTGGCGTCTGGAGCGCCGAGCGCCGAGCGCCTCGGCTCGCTTCCCCAGGCCCGGGAGCGCGCGCGGGCACTGCGGCGGCAGCGGCTGGGAGGCCGGCTCGCCGTAGGCGAGAGCGCCGGGGGAAGACCACGGGAAAGCGCCTGGTGGAGCCGTGGATCTCCGGCTGAGGCAAGGGTGCGTGGGGATTTTGAACGTGAGGGTTTGGCTGCCCGGTGCACCCTCCGGAGCGCGCCTTTCCGAGCGTGGCCCCAGCGGCCGAGTGCAGAGGGGCTGCGAGGTGGGCTCCGGAAAGCGAGAGCCGGCTGAGCGCGTGGGGAAACTTTTCACCTCGTAAAGTTCCTGCCTGGGCGCAGCCGGGAGCCACGGTCACCGCAGCTGCAAGGCAGGAGGAGGCTCGGCCCTGCGGCGGGAGCCGGGAGGGAGGCTGCCAGGGAGAGTTGGCCAAGTTTGACGCTGGAGATTTAGGAAGAAAGCGAGAGAGGGGTTGCAGATGGGTGCACCCATCCCCGTCCTCCCTCCACCAGCGCCGGTTGCCGGCTGCAGGTGGATGAGAAATCCAACCAGGACCCCAATGGGTGTCGGGTGCTCGCCGGGCGCAGTGGGGGTGTTCAGATGCCTGTGGATGCACTTGGGGGACCTGGAGGCGCAAGTTGGGTCCTTGGTATACCAGGCACCGCGCAGAACAGATAGCCCACCATCCACTATCACCGGAAAAGAGGAGAAGGGTAGCTGACAGTCAGCGGGCCCACTCTGCATGCCCGCCTCCGGCTTGCTGGGGTCGTGGGCAGCATGAGGAGTACTGAATGGCAACGGCCCTTGGCCTGGGGGTGACAGCCTTTTGAGTGGTCTTGAAGAGGGACGATTGCTGATACCTTGACATAAGAGGGAAACGGAATGCGTTAGGAGAGTGCTTGATTTCTGGTGCGTGCAGGGTAACTGCTGATCTTTGAAAAGGGTCTGGCTGTCCGGGCATGCCCAGCCAACCCTCTCCCGGTCGAGGTGGGAACGGGAAGGCGCACCAGGTAGGCGCTCAGGGTCCCTTTCCCAGAGGTAGAGTGAGTGCACCCTGTCGTCGGGGTCAGTGTGTGCAGGGATGTGCGGGACGCGGGCGGGAGGCAGCAGAGGTAGCCGGAGCCCTTCCTCGTGGCCCTCCGTGAGTGAGAGGATTTGGCCAGTGGGGGTCGCTGAGCTAAAGTGCATCAGGGCCCAGGCTTACTCGAGGTGGCGAGCCCGGCTATTTTTAGCAGTACTGTGTTCTGTATTCACCCCTCCTCTCTTGCTGACTTTTGTCTTGTGTGCTTTCCGATATGGTTAAACACTGACCACGGTTAGACTTCGTGGAAAGCAACTTGAATCCACTTTTCCATACCCCACTGTGGTGGGCGGGGTGACGCTTGGGCCAAAGGATTCGGGGGTGGCCTGAGTTTGGCCGCCGCTACCTACCAGACCTCTCGGGTCAGCTGCGATGGGGGTGGGGGTGGGGGTCCGTGTGTGTGTGCCTGTGTGTGTGTGTGTGTGTGTGTGTGTGTGTGTGTATAGGGCCGCGCGCGCGCTGGAGGTGGCGTCCTGAGGCTGAAGATAAGTATAATAATGGGGGCAAACCAGACAGTGGGGGAGAGTGTCCCTGCCTCGGATGTGAAGAGCGCGAGAGGCTGCGCTACTCGGCGAGATGGCCCCGGGGACTAGGAGAGGTTTAGGAGGGAAAGGCGCCTGCTTCTTGCAGAGTGGGAAGCCGGTTCCTGGTCCGCCGAGCCCGCCCGGTGACAGCTCACTCCTGGGCCAAGGCTCCATCTCGCCGCCTCCCACGCGCCGACCCGGACTCGGTTCTGGTTTCCGTGAACCTACGGCAGCCGTGGGTGCGGGGAGGGGCGCGGGACAGCGCTAATGACTGAAGAATCTTTTCTCCTCCTCTCCTCCTCCCCGCCCCCATACTCCCGCGCTTTCTTTCCAAGTTGGATCCCGCTTGCATTTACAAATGTCAGACAAACCCGAGCTAAACTCCCCCTCTCGCTGGGTACCGGCGGGACGGGGGAGGGAGTGCCTGGGGACAGGCGAGCTGTCCCGGCAGAGCCGAAAGAGATGGACGTTCTCACTCCTTGACCGGCTTGAGTTGCTAGTTCTTGGACCTTGATGCTTAAAAGATGTATGCATAAACAAATAACAAATCGTACACTGATCTTGGACCTTTGGATTCCGCCGCTTTTCTCCTCCTTGCCGGGGAAGTATTCGGGCCCCCAAGCTTGTCTTTTCCAAGGCAAGTGGTGGTGGTGAGAGGAGGGCGGTTGGGAGCCGGCCGAGCGGTTCTGCACGGTGGATTTGTGCTCCTGGCTTTGTTGCCAGGATTAGATTCCCTCGGATTGCCCGGGCCAAGTTAAACGCAGAGACTGAGAATGAGCCAGAAAGACTACAGATGACTTTGCCTGGATTCAGGCAGCAAAATCAGGTGGTGGAAAGGGCAAGCCCGCCATCTAGGAATTTGGAACCAAGATGCTCACATCTCAGCATGGATTAAAGGAACTCCGGATTTCATCTTCACGGGCAGGCATTGAACTTGTCTTCGTGTTATCGAATGCTTGAATGATGTTCTAGTGTGACGTGAAGATTTGAATCTAATAAGGACAGAAAGGGAGAGAGAAGAGACTGAGAGCTAGAGATTCTGCAGGATCCTAGAAACTGCCCAGAGCCAATTGCTTCTGCTTTTTTTCCTCTTTTCTCCCCCCCGCCCCCGCCACCTTTTTCTAAATTGGAGCAGTTTAACAGTGAGAGAATAAAGAACAACCAAGAAAACCAGGGCACAAGAGACAAAGATGAAAATGCATAACTTCAGCTCTCTGATGTGTTTTTTTATCTGTTGGGGTTGGGTTGGGTTTGGGGAAGGTTTTTTTTTTTTAGTAACATTTTTTAGGGAGAAAAGTTGCCTTTGAAATAAACAGGATCCTGATATTCAATCATGAATCCCTGTTGTTGTTTTTTTGGCCTGTGAACAATGAGTGATGCAGGGCCAGTTTGTATGCACAGTGCACTGGGATGAGACAGTTCCCAGAACTGTCCAGTCCTAACGTCTTCATATCTGAACCACGCAGAGAGTGCCTCATGAAAGGCAGCTGTCTCAGAGATCAGAAGCTGGTCAGCTGCTGGGCTGGCTCCATGTCTTGTCGCTGCAGGATTTTCCCAACCAGTGTTTGTTGATCAGTGACCAGCTATCAAGCCTTATCCTTCCTCACTTTCTTTTTCTTTTCCTCCTTTTCTCCCCCCCCCCCGCCCTTTCTTATTGTTTTTTATTTGATTCCCGGCAGAATGATTTTAGGATTTTTTTCTTAATAGTCAGGACTCTGTTAACTGGCAATTACAGTTGTGCTGAGCTACTAAAAATGAAATGAATAGCAATAAACAGAGTGGATGCCCACTGACCTGTGTGTTATATGGTTATATTGCTAGCCTGCAGCTTTTTGCAAAGCAGGGGCTCTTCAGCTGCTCACGTAAGAATATTTCAATGCGTCAGGTTGTGTTATCTTCAGCCTGCCTTCTTCCCATGCTGCAAAATGACCTTCTTTAATCTGACTGATGAATGATGTCACATAGAAGAAGGCAATTACCAGTGAGGAGAGGATATTCAGTTATTAACAGCTAGTCTGAGGAGTGCTCTCCATGCTGGTTGTGTTGTATACTTTATTGATGGTTCAATATGCACAAAGACCATTGTGGCTTTATCTTACTATTTGGGAAGATAAGTATGGTATTCCTCTGAACCCAGCTGACTGGTATATTGGCTTTTTCTTCCTGGGTAAGAAGGAAAAGGATAACACTGGGGATCTGGATTTCTTCAATTGTGAATCATTGCCAGGTTTTTCATTCTGCAAGAACATTGAGGGACATCAGATGGGATCAGGTGGACCATTCCATTTAAATTGATTTCCTTTGATTCCTTCAGAAGACTATTGAATCAGTGCTTTTACTAATTGTGGCAAAGACCAGAAGTGGAATAAATTTTTAAAGAAAAAGGATCTGACAGACCTACAAAAAAGGATTGTGCCCTGTGTCCTTACAGAAAAGATAGTCTCTGATTTCCAGAGACATGAAGAGTCTTCACAATATTTAAAGAAGAAACACAGCCTTGTATGTGTTGTTTTGCTTATTGATAAAATTTTTTGCCATGGTTACTAGATCTCTAATTCTTTAATATGTCATATTGGCATCTTTCTACCCAGTTACAAGGACTGTGTATATATTTTTTAGCTCGACCTCTTGAGAATCACCACAGTGTGAGTTTCCCCATGAACGCTCTTAGTGTTAATAACCTGTGTTTTACTCAATTTGATTTTATAGGCTTTTCAAATTTATTGATTTTTCTGATTACCTTCTCATTTATTAAGCTTCCTACCCGCCCTATCATTGCTTCCTTTCCAAGAATAATCTCAGGAAAGTTTTCCCTTCCTTTCTAAAAAGGCCAGTTTAATGCCACAGATTTGAATTTATTTAGAACATATTTGACACTTCACTAGTGGCCTCAAGCCAGTTTTTGGTCTATCAAAATAGGCTATCAGTTACATGTAACAGTGACAAATGAGACATTTTAATCATTCTAAATTGAAATGGCATTCCAAGACTAGTCTTAATTTTAGTGTATTTTAAAGATTTTCTTCTTAATGTATTAAGTGGAAGAGATGAAAATTTGGGAATGGATTTACTGGCATGATGATGGTCAGAGAAAAGAGAAAACAGACTTCTAAATGTAATGATCAAACTTTGTGTAATCACAGTGTTACTTTCTTCTCTGAGTTAATATAAATGAATATGGAGACCTGGGAGGAGATCTAAGGCAGGTTGAGGGATTGTCCTTTCAGACCATGCTTCCTGAGGCTACTCCCATGCCTGTCCAGAAAAGGCTACAGAGAACCTGAGAGGGGTCTTTGAGCAGACTTCAGTATTTCACCGTTATGAGCATTCAGGATTTTGTTTCTCTTAGTTTTATCTTTTTAATTTTTATTTTGCAAAGGTACATGGAATTTAAGATCATTTCCTTTACTTCGTTCTTAAAAGCTATTTCGTGCTGTTTCTGTTTTGTTTTTCTTTGCTTCTATCTTTTAAAAATTCATTTCTTTTAAACTTCTTTTCAGCAATATTTACTGAAACTACCTCTCACAAGGCAATGGGCAGGATTTGAAGTAAAGTAAAATAGATCCATTACTTCTATGTACTTACTGTGCTGTTGGAAAGCTAGGAGATGTATACATGTGCATAGTAGAAATCAGCACATGGAAGTATTTATTAATTGACAGAAAAATGTTACTAAGCCGAAACCAGAAGTAGGAGGGAATAATGAATACAAGCTGGAGCAAAATTTCAGAAGGGTTATAAAGTAAACACAGTTCGATTTAGTAATTCTCAATGAAGCCCAAAATTATGCAAAGCACTGCAGAATTAATTGCTTACTTTCTTTAGGGGAAAGACAGGGCTTCTTTTTGGGAGAACATACTCATGGAACAGGCTACATAAGTTGATTAGAATGTTATCCAATATTTTGTGATGACTCCAGTATTCATCCAGGACCCTTTTCCATTATCCTTTTGTGATTCCCCACTCCTAACTTTAAAAAGGTCTCATAGACTAGGTTTATATACTTACTGTGGTACTGGGGATTGAACCCAAGGCTTTCACCCACAGCTACATCCCCAACCCTTATTACTCTTTGAGACACAGTCTTGTTGAGTCTCTAAGTTGTTGCCAAGACTAGGCTTGAACTTTTGATCCTCCTGTCTCAGCTTCCCAGAGTGCTGGGATTACAGGTGTGTACCACTGTGCCCTGCTTATAATCTTTTCTAATGTATTTGGGAGCCTTGTGTGGATGCACATAGTGTATGTTCAGTCCTGAGGCTTCCTATATTTAGTTATGCCTCTCAGAGCTAACTCTGGCATAGAGAAATATGTGGTGTTCTGTCCTGTAGGAATTCAGCATTCAGGTTTGTTGCTTGCTTTTTAAAGTTACAAAAAATAAACAGTGAGCCAAGTCATGCCAGCCTTCATAATATGAGTGAAAGATTGGAATTTTTACCTTGAATGTTCACCATGTCTTGTTGATACTTGTACTTTGTAGAGCAGATGCAGTAGTATTTCTGCTTGCCTTCCCTCCTTCCCTCTATCCCTCCCTCCCTTTTTCCCTCCCTCCCTTCTTTCTTCCTCTTCCCTTTCCTTCCCTTCCCTTTTCTTTCTGTTTTTTAGAGATGTCAGAGATTAACTCAACTGTTAAATGAGGCACAAATATGAAAGGTTTACAGAGAGGTTTATGAAAGTTCAGGACTTCAACTAAATTAAATTTAAAACTATCTGATAAAAATTGTAAGCTTTTTAGTACTATGCAAAGTTAAAAAGTGAGCACTCTGGAGCAGCTACCAATGTTTTATATTTTGAAATAAGCCTGAAATTATTAATACTGCTAAATATCATTGCTAAATATCATTGAACATTACTTAACGCTTTTAAACGTCAGAAAGCATGCCAGATGATATGGGTTAATTCAATAACAAATGTGCTTAATGACAGTGTAAATGTCAGGATTTTTTCTATCACGTAATCTCTTTCTCTCTCTCTCTCTCTGTGTGTGTGTGTGTGTGTGTGTGTGTGTGTGTGTGTGTTTGTGTGTTCTTTTAAGACAGAATGAAGCTATAGTTGGTAGAAAAAGTGGTTTGGTGTTTTGGAAACCTAGAACATCTATTACACATGACGTTTTTGTTGATTTTTTTAGAGTCTAAGTATGTGATTAATATTTTGGACATCTGAAGTCTGTTTTTAACTGTGGTTTGAAATTGTCTACTTGGCTGTAAGTGGTGGCTAAATGATGGCAGTTGCTATGATGAGTTGAAGAGGGAGTTGGGTGATTCATGTGGCATGGTCCTTTGCCAGGCAGAATTTTGTAGTCATATTTTTAGCAGATTAGCCTGGCTGCAGAGGACCTCCTTGCAAAGAAATGTACACATGAAAGTGGGTCAACTGCAGATGACTTTAACAGTGCTGTTGTTACAGATAAAGTAGTGTATGAATCTTTCCCACACTTGAAAACAATGTTTTCATAATAACAGTTTCAATCAGATGAATCAAAATTCAGAAGTGTGTGGTAATCTCCTTTGAGAATTTGGTACCTATCTGATAGGACTGCAAAGGCATTTCAGAATGTCAATAAAATGGAAAAATATGCCTGGAATTGAATATAATTAAGAAATGTTGAAGTCTGGTGTCTACATATTCAAACACTGTATAAGATGGTTTAATTAGTGAACAAAGATTGGAATTTATTGACAGAAGGTCTCTTTCTCGTGACATGTTTCACTCATTAAGAGCTCATAATGTCTTGGATCTTTTTAGCTGTTGGAACTTGATCATTTGCCATTTTGTGCTCCTTGACTTCAGCAGTGTGTGCCTTTTATTTTTTAACTTTGAAATGGATTAATATGGCGTTAATATTCTCTCATATCATTGATGGTTATTCCCTTGAAATGAGCGTATGGTAACTCCTCACATTGTGGAACTTCAGCAAACCATTAGGCAAGCTTAATAACTCTGAAAAACGGGTATTAAAAAAGTAGTCCTGCTATTGTGGAAGTTTTGCTCTAGCAGCTTAAAAGTCATCTGTGAGAGTAATTTCACCTTTGTAAACTACTAGATCTGTATTATATTTATCTACTGGCAGAATTTACATTTAACTGCACATTTCTCTGCATTCATTTCAGTTTTATGTTTGATGGTTTAGTGGTACAGATCCTTTTTATTTCTCATTGTTGGCATGAAAAGCTTTCCAGTCCCATAAGAGATTAGAAAATTCCTTTCTTGTTTAATATATATTTCTTAACAGGCTTATTTAAGTATTATATTACTTGTTAAAGTTTACTTGAAGTTTGATGCTTGATAGTACTGCAGTTAGTATAGGGATAGCTGGGGAATGTAGCAACAAATGAAGAAGAGAGAAATATGGTTCACCAAACCTTTGAGGATTTGTCTTTTCCTGTTTACAGTTTAAGTTGTGGCTGTCTTCTATACTGGTATAAATTTGACAGCTAGTTTTATAATATGTTCATAATATAAATATATGTTTTATAATATGTTCATCTTCATAATATGTTCTCTAGAAGCTGTTTAAAGTAATCTAGCATTCCATCTGTCCAATAGACAGCAGATCATTCACAGTCTAGTTGAACTAAGTACACATTATATTGTTAGTCTTTCCCATGGTATGTGCTGGTTTCTCTATGTTATTGTTAGCAAATGTGTATTAAGAGTGCTTTCATTACCTTCGACTAATTTTTGTATGGTGCATATTAAACAAATGTAATGCCTGACTCTTTAATAGTTAGCTTTCTTTGCTGGATTTGTTTACCTAAATAGGCAAATAATACACGTGTAAACCTACTCAGTGAGGTGATGAATTGAAGTGACATCATCTACTTGGAAGCCCTGGGATTAACAATGGGACAGTAGTACTTTACATTTATAGTCAGGAGACAACTAGTATGATGAGGAAATTGGACAATCTGGGAAATTGAATTGGAAATGTAAAATGATAACATATTACCAGATCAATTTTTATATCTCTTTGAATTATATGATAATTAGATAATCTTCTTTTACTTTGGAAGTGTAGGGTTTGTATGTGTAATTACTTACATTAATCACTTTATTTCAAAGTTATATTCAGCAGTGCATACATTCTATTAAATTTACACTGTATATTTTTGCTAAATAGTGAGGATTAATAGCATATTATACTTGCTTTCCAAAGAAGAGCGGGAGATGCAGGTATTTTATGAGATTTGCCACTTCTGTACAACTCATCAGTGGCTATTATAATAATCAAAGTGAATAAGCTCAGATTGCTCTCATACAATGGTTATGTTTTTAAATGTTGAGTGTAAATCACATTTTTCAAGGCAAGTCACATTTTAAATGCATTCAATTAAAGCTCATTACTTATTTAAGAAGAACCTGTGGCAAATTCTTTTATGCAGTAAAGAGTATTTTACCTGTCCTTTTAAACTTAGATTTTTGTATATCAAATTTCTTAGAGGGAAAAGTGTATATACTGGAAATATATTTTCCCTCAAATATATAAGTTGAAAGAATTTGACCTTCTCATTATGTTGAACAAAATAAGCCAGACGAAGAAAGACAAATATCATGTGTTCTCTCTAATATGTGGAATCTAAAAAGATGACAAGGGAGTGGAAAGGAGACTATTATTATACAAGAATAAGGGAAGAAGGGGGCAGAAGTGGATGTAAGGGTAGTTAATAGGGACCTAAATATGATCAAAATATTTTATATGCATTGAACCCTCCAAAAATATGTGAAAGATGTGAAGGTGGGTAAGAAAGGGTGATGGGGGAGAAATGACTAAAGTATGTTATGTGTCTGTATCCCAAAATGAAACCCATTCAGTAGTAGAACCAATATGCACTAACAAAAAAATATGGAAGAGAAAATAATTTGACCTTCTCCCTCATTTCTAATTTGAGGAAGAGCATCAGATGGGAGCTAAAGGGAGGAGGTGGGACTGGAGTAAGAGAAGATAGAAATGTCCACTTCATGTATGGAGATGTTGAGGGAATGTTAAAATTTAAGAATTTCTGAATAGGACCAGGCCAGGCCAAGCCAGAACTCCATCTCTGATAGTATCAGCTGTTTTGTGAACATACTAAATGAGGATCACCCTTGTTCCCAGTCTCTGGGGCATCCAGGAATTCCTCTCATTGCTCAGGGATGCTCATCTTCTGCAGTCCTTTCTTCCCATGTTGGTCTTTGATCTTATATCTCTCCCCTTTTCCCAGCTCCTGTAGTCACTGGTTGGATCCCTAATGCTATCCCGAACTCATGCTTCAACCTTCCCTCCTATGTGGTTTTCTCCTCACTATGCTATCATGTTCCCACAATATTTTGTACAAGTTGAATATGCCTTTTCTGAAATTCCTGGGCCCAGAAGCTTTTCAGGTTTCAGATTTTTTTTAATTTTTAATTTTGTATGTGAAGGAAAGTCCTAATGTGGAATTTTCTACTTGTGATGTCAATGTCAGCACTAAAAAATGTTTGATTTTGGAGAATTTTGGATTTTGAATTTTGTATTAAGGTTGTTTGACCTGTATTACTTCCTTAGTTACTTTTCTTTCATTGCTGAGACAAAATACCCAACACCTGAAGTTAAAGGAGGAAGTGTTTATTTAGCTCACAATATGTATAGGTTTCAGTCCGTAATTGGGTGGCTCCAAGGGAGGGTCGATTGGCAGAGAGGCATCACAGAGAAGTTCATTGAAAGCAGAAAACAGCAAAAGCAACAAGGGAGGAAGGGACGTGACAAGTCTCTTTCTGTCCCTTATATTGTTTCCAGGCTACCAGGATTAGAGTGGTGCCAAACCAATCAGTGGACTGATTTAGTAATCTCCCACACTTAATCCTAGTATTGCACCACGAATAAGTAACACACTCTAGATTCAGCCACCTCTGAAAAAGCCCCACCTATGATTCATCAGGCTTTAGGGGGACATCTAGACACAAGCCATAACAATTGCTGTTACAGCATCATTATTCTGTCTCTTGTAATGAAATTATCTGTGAAGGTGTCTCCTTCCCCCTATGAGACATTATTCCCAGGGGCATAATATATTATTTTGGTCTCTTATTAGCACTTGATCTTGCCAGTATTTAATCTTTAAAATTGAATGACTGTATTTGTTTTATTCAACTTGGAAAGTGATTATTGACTTTCACAATTGAACGTCTATGACCAAATATTGGAAATGATCCCTTTGTGATTTACGACTGAACTCTGATTCTAGATGGAATATATTATAATCAAAGTCAACATTTTCTAATGGAAGAAAAGATCCTGCAGCTGTATACACTCAGGTTCTTAATTGGCTGATCTGTCAAAGCTGTAGTCCTGTAGTCCTTTGGGCAAGTTCTCAGCTAATGTGGTGAAGACACCAACAGGGCATGTTCAGTATGTCCATATGTCTAGCACCTTTCCAAAAGAAATACTTTGTTTCCATGGAAGTTTTGATAGAGGAATTGTGTACCTAATCATAGGTTATATGGACTGTGAAGTTCATAGTCGAAGGAAATAGGCAAGGACATGGGAATGTATCTCAATGCTGAGTTCATTATATGTGGAAAGCATAGGACACAAAAGTAAGAATGTTATTGTTGCAAAGGTCCTTGCAACGTATCTAATTTATATTTTAAAATCACCCAATCTATAAACACTCATAATGTACTGAGATTTTCCTGTGTATATTGAGAGGTATCCAGGAGTGCTGCTTGCTTGGTTCTGACCATTGTCTGAAAGAAAATTTTGCATTAAGGGTTGAATTTACCGAGTCCATAATATGGTAACGTGTGTATGTATATAAATGAATGCGAAATAACCTAGCAGTTAACAATAGAATAAATTAAAAGGCAGGTCTTGTAAAATTCCCATTTTTTTTCTTTTTCCAGTTACACTGCACTCTATCCATTATTTTAGGGCCAGGCTGGAAAATTAAAAAGTAAACAGGTGTGTGTTTTAGAAATGTCATATTACACAAAATGTTGAATAACTACTTTTTGAATGAGTGGAAATTGAAAAAGGCTATGTCTGTGTTTTAGACACTTTGTCATTCTGTGAGCTTAACAAACAAAAGCTCATTAATGCCAAATCCACAGGAGCATGAGAAATATGTAATGCTCTTAGTTTCTTATTAAGTGATTTGTGTTTATTGAAAATTAGCTTGAAGGTACACTGAACATAATTCATAATATTGGATTTGAGTGGGTCTAGATCTCTGAGTCTTTCCTGTACTTAGAATTTTCTCACAGTTCATGGTTAGAATTATAGGTGGAAGAGGAATATCTTATTTCTGTAAGGATATTCTGAAATGAGAAGATGATGAGTTAGGTTTTGAAGATCCATTTTTCATGCTGCTGTGCCTTTTAGGTTTGTATAATTGTTTCAGACCTTTATTTCTCCAGGCATGCTTTGTACGTGTCTGTAAGCAGATGAGAGAGAGTGAGGGCACATAGGGCCTGGTAGAGGCAAATGCAAATCCAGTTTTTTCCCTATTAACTCATGAGGCCTGGTGAGTAGCAGCAGGCATTACCACACATTTAATTGTGTGCTAGGTAAGGCTGGCACAGCTCCAGCATCATGGTGGAGCAAAAATTACACTAATCAGCTGGGATATACTGCACATATTGATTAGAGTTGGATTTTGTTATGCAAAAAAATCCTTATAAATAATTATAAGTAATTGTAAGTAATTAAAAAGGGAGGGAGTTAATTCACATTTCTTTAGATGAAAGGGCATTTTGATTCTTTGCTTCCATGCAGATTTCTGGACAGGCAGGAGCAGTTTGTGAGAGCTGTGTCTAAATGATATGATCAATGTTACCACTCAACTGGAAAGAGAATAGATTGCAGGCTGCGTAGATGACACACTGGTGACCAAGTTTAGCAGTTTCTTCGTGGTGGCTCTACTGATGGAGATCTTTGCCTTTTTGGGGACTAGCGCTTTTGAATTACTTTTCTTGGCCTCATACTAACCTTTGGTTGCTATTATCTCTGATGGGAACTGAATTGGGACCTGAGTACATCAGTGAACACTGATGAGAATATTCAGCTATACTAGTATTTCACAATGCTTTAACATTGTTTCCCTTCTGCCTCCAATTGAGGTTTTCTAATCATGGATGTGAGAAAAAAATGTATCATCTGAAAAATGATAACCTTGAATAGTTATCAAATGGTATTTCTTGTCCCAAGTTCTTCCTTTTCTAGACAGTTTCTGCCTCAAAATAGATGTTCAGTGCATGTTTGTTAAATGGATGCATGAATGAGATAGTACATAAGTTTTGTGTTTTGGAATAGTTTAGCATCTTCAAGAGAAATTACAGTTGGTCCCTAGTGGAATTTCCAAGTATCCTTCTCTGAGATCCTGAAAGACAATTAGGAGAAGAAAAAGAGAGCAAGGGAAGAAGTGGGCATAATACTGTATCACGCTCACTGTATATGTGGGTCTGTTCTTGCATCATCTGTGTTCTGTAAGATAGAGAGTAGAATCACTTCTCATATTGACCTACCTAACGGTAGTTCCAAGTGTATCCTCATAGACATTTTTTGGATTTTCAAGTTGGAAATAAAAGTAGCATTATGGTTTGAGGGACTGCAGTTACCTTGAAATTTTGTTTTCCTAATAAGCATAGTTTGTTTTTTTTAAAAAAATTTAATCGCATGCTTATTTGAGGTAGAGATGGGAACAGTGGCTCAAATTCCCCTTAACTTTATTTCTATGAACTTTAAAGACTGTAGTTGCGATTGCTGTTGATCCAAATTTAAGAAGCCTGCAGAGAACCATGCTGCTGTGAATTATTTGAATAATACTAATAATGACAAAAGCAAATGCTATGAATAAAAAGGAAAATTTTATTATCCCAGTTTTACCATAAGGATGATAAGTTTATAAGGGAAACTTAAGGAGAAGAGAATGCAGATAAGAACCTTGAAAAACACAACACTTTGGAACTTCCTTTTGATCAGCTGGCACTGAATTCATAGGAGACTACCGAAGAATAATTCTTGGTAGTATTAAAAAATTGTATTTATTAAGGATTTTACCATTTATAATTTTTCATTCATTTCATTTCATTATTTTGTTAATAACAGCAAACATTAATGAGTATATTGTATCATTCACTGCCCCCCCCCAACTTTAAGAGCAGGTACTATTATTATTTCTATTTTACGCTGAGGAAATTGAGGCAGAAAGCTAATAAGTGACTGGCTCGTAATGATATCGCTCAGAAGATAATGGTGCATTCAGAATTCCAACCCAGTTTTATCTTACCCTGCAACCTGTTTTGGGTTTCTGGCTTGTCCTTAGTCTGACTCAGAGTTACAGTGATTCAACAGTAATCCTGGAGAATCATTTATTTTCTCATATAGCACTCTGTTAAACACCTGAAAGTTCATGGCAAATACAGTTTGATTTCCTAGGGATAGAAAAGGTTCCTCGGCTCTCCCAGATTTCTGGTAAGGTCTGAAATAAAACAGACAAAGACAGCCTAACAGCAGAAAACAAAAAATTAATTTAATCCAAGTTTTATGTGACACAGGAGCCTTTTAAAATGAATACCCAAAGACCCAGGAAAAACTGTCTGTTTTTTGGCTTAGGTTTGATGAAGTATAGACAGCTACGTAGAAATGTGATTGTAAAAAAAGTATATAAGTGAATAGACGGAAGAGGGGATACCTAACAAAGCCTGTCCAAATTTCTGTTGACCTCTCTGTCATTTCTTCTTTGTAGGTGTGGGCCAGGACGCCTTTGAAACAAGAGTCACATGACCTAAGATCTGACAAAGTAGATCAGAAAATTGCTTTAAGGCCTCTTCCCACACAGAAAAGCAGGGAAAAGTTAGAGTAATATTTCCAAGTTTTATGGCTTGATTTGAGGAAGAAGAGTTTTAGTTTCTATGACTTACCTTGCAGAGGAGAAATCCGAGTTTCTTTGGGCTAACTTTAGGGATTAGGGGGCAGTAGAAAGGAGGGGAAAAGAAGGTCAGAAAGATCTTACTTCTGAGGCTCTCTAGATTCCCTTTAGTTCAAAGTATTCAGCATGCCAAGGTATTATACTTTTGGATATTGTGTTGTAAGCCCCAACAATTTTCTCAAATTTGAGTGTGCATCCATGTCACAAGGAGCCAGTGAGTGCCTTGAGAAGGTCAGTGGTGCATTTCCTTCTCCTGGAGACAGCTTCCCTTTCAGGCTATCTGATAATACAAAAGGAAGTGGAAGGGTTAACCACTAAATGTAGGTCTTTGTACCCTACCTAAGTAATTTATCATTTGCTGGAACTGACTTCAGAATTGTTCTGGAACCATGACATGTGACTCCTGAGAGTGCACTATTAGATTCTGAGTGACTGTCATGCATTTCTGCGTGGCTGTTTTTACACAGGAGAGGCTGAATGAAGAAGTTAGAAATCTACTGTTTTCTGATTTTGGCTTCTCAGCTGAATGTAAATAAAAAAGATGGAGGATAAAATGTAGAAAATCACATTAGCTTGTTTAAGGGTCTTATTTGCATAAAAGAGTCTTTGAATCACAATTACCCTCTGGCTTTGGACCCTGCTTTTCCTGCCTTTCCTATTATCTGGTCCAGGGTCATTACTAAAAGGCTTCTGGTTTCATGGAAGAGGACTTACTGAAATAATTTCAGTGCCTGAAGTAGATTCATAAAGTCTGGTGAATAACTTGAGTTTCCATCAAAATCATTAAGGTAAGAGAGTTATTTTTTATGCCTTTGGAAAAGTAGTTCAGGAATTTGAGTAATAGGCAGCTAAAATTCATTTTCCTTTTGCTTGCCTAAATGGCAGAAGTGAATAAATAACTTTATGTTCTTTGTTAATTTCTGCAGCAAAACCACCTTCACTGTATAAGTTGGTCGTTCACGGCATTATGGAGGAGATTTTGCTTTTTTTATTTTCATTTAATTGCCCCATGCCTAGGTTTGAAATTTGAACTTGTTGCACAAGACTGAAAGAGATGAACTTGTGACATTTAAAGCTTGAATATTGCTCTTCTTTTAAGAATATAGGTGGAGTTTGAGTATTCAAGCAGCGTCCTGAGTTCGATCCCGGTACAAAAAAAAAAAAAAGATTTTATTGAACATCTTTTAGATTGTGAATGCTTGTAGCACAAAAGCTTCATTTACAACGCTGTTTTTCCTAGTTCTTTTTGCATCGTTATTTGTGTACTAAAAAGAAGTTGCATTTCTTATTGATAGAGATAAAAGCTCACCCTCTCTTTTTAGTAATTAATGATAATGACACTTGCAAGCACCATTTCTTAAAATAAAACATGACAAAACAAAAACAAGCCCTAAACTGAAATTGAAGGCTTTTGCATTATTATAGACAACAGCCTAAGGCTGTAACAGATACACTTTAAGAAAGTTTGACTCATTTTATTGACATACTGGTTTGTCTGTTATGAGCAGACATACATTATTCTTGGCTCAAATACCATATATATATATCAGTTGACAAACAGCCAGCAACTTACTTACCTAGTCTCACTTTGGGAAATATCCTTCAAAGTTATTTTACTGTTCTTTTCAACTGGGTTTGCTCACAAAGTGACTTGATAGCTCTGTTTTCCATTCTGTTTTATAATATACATTTGTACTTCACCCCTCTGTCATATTCCTGGAATCATTTCTGTTTTTACTTTAAAAAACAGTTTGCTTAATGTCACAACAAAATAAAGCATGGATTAGAAACAGCATTGCAGTTTCAGACTTAATGCCTTTGTGACATCTCATTGCTATGCAGATGAAATTCAAGGAGGTCATCTCTTTAGCAGTTGCTCCAGCCTGGTATCTACTTGATATTCCTTGGCCAGACTTACTAAGCATTCATTACTGAGCTATGCTAGGTGTTTAACTCTTTGTTGGCTTTGGAACTGCTATTTGAGGCTGCTGATTTAACAGCTCTTTCTCTAGTGGACATTTTCATTACAGGAACCTCTTTGCAGCTCTCTTCTGTTTTCTCAGCATTGTAGTGCTTCAAGGAATGGAAAACTTATATTTGTGAGACTCATTTGTTTGCATGCTAAGGCAATATAGGGAAAGCTCATTTGTGATGTTTCTCTTTTGCTGTCTCAAAAATTTTTATCATTGCTTAATAATGTATTTTGAGATTTTATTCACTGACATCTGTGAAGAGTTCTTGGAAATTTCATAGAAAAATTTGGATATGTTTTGGCAAATGTTCACATAATACTTATTTTAAAATTAAATTGTCTGAAATTCAAATTTGATTTCATCTGATTTAGCAATAGTTTTAATAATAAGTAGTTACTGAAGTAGGGATCTAATTGTAATTCAGTTACAAACTGACAACTGTTAAGGAAGACAGAATACTGCTGATGTTTCATTTGCTTGTTTAGGCAGATTATTTATTTATTTATTTATTTATTATTTTTTCATTCACTAAACCTTGTGGTGTGTTTTTTAAAAAAATAATTCTGGTTAGAAAAGTATAATTTCTTTCTCTCATAAATCCAGTCTGGGTGGGATTTTTACATTTGAAGAAATTGACCATATTTTAAATGGTTAACTCATTAAATAATTATTCTGTTCATATTATTTTATTACACTGAATTTTCTTTACAAAGCTGCTAATACAGAGTTGTCTAGATACTGAGTTTACACTGATATTTTGGTTAAAATAACTGCTAAATCAATGAAAGCACAACTTACCCTTCATGTAAGGATTCTTAGGAACTGGGAGGAAGTTTGGCTCTCTTCTACGTATTAAGAATTTGGAGGGGATGAAGGGAGGGCAGAGAAATGGGGAAAAAATAAAAGCCAAGATATATCATGTAAAGGTATAAGATCCCAACGATGAATGTAACTGTATTATATACCTAAAATGTACCAATAAACTTAATGAAAAAAATGTTAATACCATAAATAAACCCGAACCCATTTGAAAAAACAAAAAAGAATTTGGATGATGAAATTGATGGTGGAGGTAATTTGAGCAACTGTTTCTCTTAGCATTGAAAATTCTAGGATGGGTAATTTGGTTATTTTCAATGATTAAAGAAGCATCTCTGGATTAAGATATTGTCTCAAAAATTTTTAAAGATGCTATCTTAGCCTTTTGTAAATCTGTGCCCTTCAGAAAGTGTCTTATCTGACTGTCTTCTGGTGGTGATAGACTGCTCAGACACCTGATAAAGATAGGTTATCTTGAGTTCTGCTGAGAGAAGGATTACTCCTTCATGATTTTGATTAAAGGCATTAGAAACCTTCTAGTGGTTAAAATGGTGGAACAATAGTTGAAAGGTCAAATAAGTGCAACTTTCAAAGTGAAAGCATAAAATACCCTTTGAGCATATAGTTCCATACCTCCTATCTGTGTTATTACTATCTTACACACATCCACAGGGCCCTGTTATACAGTGGCAACATGCTGGCTGCTAGGAGGGTCAAGGTGATCACTTGCCCTCAAGGAGCTTAAGGTTTGGGGAATGAGACACAGCCTCTAGGTGACTCAAGAATGGGAAAATGATGATTGCTACTGTGTATGTACTCTGCTCTTTAGGACAAGGACGTGTCTAGACTACCATAGAAGTGGTTTAAATCTGCATCTATGGCCACTTCTGAAGATAGGACTGCTGTTCAATGCTGGCAAGTTCTGATACAGAAGCTGAGTATAACTTGTTTCTCACTGTTACTAATTGAGGAGTCAGAAGTCTTAACCTGCTCTTCCTGATCTATCCTGACCATTCTTATTTATCCAAAGAATAACTAGAAGGAAATTTTACTTAGTGGGTATCTTTTATGAAAAATGTGAGTTTTGAAGAAGTGGCTTTTAAAAAATTCATAGTAGTTAAATGTTTTCCTTTAAGGATCACTTACAAGTTAATCTCTTTTAGAAACAAACAATTTATGAATTGTAAACTTGAATTTATAAAACACTGTTCTCAATGTAAGACCAGAAAAAAATTGTATTTAATTTACACATCATCCTGATGGCAGCTGCCTGTTTCCCATAATTTTGCTTTTTCACCTAAACCAGATGTTGAGTGTAAAAGCTGTTGAAACAAAATCAACCAATATTGATTAACAGGAGAAAAGGAGACAAAGTTTAAAGAGTAGTGTGTATGTTAGTTTAAATGAGATCCTTTGTCTCTGCTGTTCTTATTTACATTACCACAGATGATTCAGTTGAATGTTTTTAGGTGTGGGTGAGTTATAACATCAGTAAATTTCCTTTTGTGGCTTTTGTGTGAAGTTCTAAAACCATGTTTGCTCAGAGTTAGATGGAAGGCTTGATTTTTAAAAAATTATCTTGCTTTATTTTTTAGAAAAGTATCTTTTTCCTAAAAAGAAAACTGTCAGAATATGTAAAAAGTAATAGATTAAACATTTTGCATCTCACCTAAGCCATTTTTTTAGAACCTGCTTTCTTGTTTCAAGGGATGCTGCTGGGTAATGGACATTTTATGTCATCCATGTTAGTAAAATAAAATGTGAAACAGTCTTTCCTGGATCCTTGTCCTGCTAATAGGGTAAAATGATACCAGATGAGATGCAATTCTTTGGTTTGTGGCCTGGAGTTGGAACTACAACTTGCCTTTAATTTTAGATCCAGATTCTAAACTGTGAAATTTTTATTAGGAATCATTTTTAAGCAATGGAACCAATCTTTATTAAAATAGTTAAGGTTCAGCTGTTACTGTTCACTGCATATAACAATTGATAGAAATCAAGTTTCAAAGATAGGAGGATACAAGTATACTTAAAGTCTTTCTTATCTTTCCTTTAAAACTCATATTCTACCCTTTTCTTTTAAACACACTTAATTACAATGCTCCTCTCTGCCTCACCACTCTTCTGTGTACTCTGGAGTCAGAATTCCCTTTTCTGGATATATAGAAGTAAAATTAGAGGGAGCTTAATCACCAAAGACCTTGCAGCTATTAAATAATATAGGAAGGAGGAAGGAGATTTTTGAATTATAAGATTTGAGATTATTGTATTTTCTTGAGCTGCATTTATGTCATGGCCTCATGATTCCTTTCAATAGAAACCTATTCAGTGCTTACTTTATGATCTCTGCATTGGATTAGTACATTGAGTAAATAAAAATAATATTAAACTCCTAGTTAAATTTTAATTTTTGAATTAATAATGAATAATCTTTTGCATCTGTGTACCCCAGTTATTTCATGAGGCATACTTCTATCTGACAACCCAGTCCCTACACAGATCACAGCTTTTTCTAAAAAGGGTATTGAGAATGAGTTTTCAGAATGACTGAAAAAGATTCCAGTGGAAATATTTGGCAGGTAGTTGGAGTATAAAGTATAATTTCGAGTGTAGTAGGAGAGCTTGATTCAAGAGTCACTATGACAGGGGCAGAGAAGGTGAGCTGGTCCCAGCACCCGGAAGGAAGCTCCCCGCCTCCATCCCAGGCTCCTAGGGCAGAGAAGCTCAGCCGGTCCCAGCACCTGGAAGGAAGCTCCCCTGCCGCCATCCCAGGCTCCTAGGGCAGAGAAGCTCAGCCGGTCCCAGCACCCGGAAGGAAGCTCCCCCACTGCCATCCCAAGCTCCTAGGGCAGAGAAGGTGAGCCGC
>NW_004624735.1:36975106-37011096 GCF_000247695.1 Heterocephalus glaber
GGGAAAAAAATAAGAACCAAGATACTCATGTAATGGTACAAGATCCCAATGATGAATGTAACTGTATTTTATACCTAAAATGTACCAATAAAGTTAATGGGGGGAAAAAAAGTCACTATGACATATCCGTATGACCCTTAAAGCCCTGAAACTTGTCCAACGTGACTACATAGACCAGCAGTTCTCTAATATTAATAAGTATCATAATCATCCAGAGGCTCTGATAATACACAGATCCCTGTGTCCTGCCTCATAATTGCTGACTTGGTAGCGTTAGGGTGGAGCTCAACAATTGCATTTCTTACAAGACCCCGGGTAATGTCAGTGCTGTGGATCCAGCCCACCCTCTGGGGATCTCTATGAAGATACTCTAGAGAAGATATGGTAAAGGATCAGAAAGTTATTGTAGACTTTGTTGGCCTTTCTATCTTTATTATTACTGCTTATCTTACCTATGTAGCTTGGTAGCAGCCATAAGTATGACTATATTTCATAACTCTTTATTTGTAAAACTTGGCCATTGGCTGATTTGGATCTTAGCAATAATACAGGATACCTGCCTTAGAGTGGGAAAACACGAGGATTGAACTCTGGGATTATCCAGGTTTGAAATTGGGCAGAGAAAAGGAACCACAGGAAAAGGAGTTTGAGTAATGATAGACCAAAAAGATTCTCCAAAGCTGAGGAATCGGAGATTTTCAGTGAAAGCATGCATCATTCTCATCTACTGTCACAGGGTGATTAAGGATGCAGAGTGAATGAAAGCTGAAAAAGGCCATTGGATTTTTGGCTTTGGCAGTTAGGTCAAAATGACTGACCATTTACTGAGCAGTTTCAATGGAGTGATGGAGATGGATGCCTGCCAGAAGACAGTGGACTGAGTAGAGGAGGAGATAAGAGGCAGCAAATTTTGAAAGCTCTTCCAAGAAATTTGGCCCTGAAGGAAAGGAGGAGGTTGGGACTGAAGCTCAATGAGAAACTTGGGTCCAGGAAAATTTTATGAAAAGAGGGAAACAAGTATGTTTGTGGGCAGAGAAAAAAGGGCTGGTAGAAACAGGAGCTGGGCTGTAAACACATTGTCTCCCAGAAAATGGTGACCCAGCAATTGAACAGCTTATACTGAAAAGAGAGCAGATGAAAATATGAGGGAAGAGAGGTATTTATTAGCAAAAATTCTCCAACAAAAAAGAGGGTGAGAAGAGATTAAGAGAGCCTAGAGAAGGTCCACATGGACCTGGAGAACTGTTTTCTATAAGACGATAAAGTAAGAATAGGTGAAGCTCACTCTTCAAGAAAGGGGAAAGAGGAGGAAATAGGAAGCCAAAAGAAAAGGAATTCCCAAATGATTACTTAGAAAACTTGGTTAGAGTGAAGTGAATATGAAAAAAATTTTCCTAAGGAAATAAAGGATTTGAGTTGGCAGTGTGGCACTGAGTACACAAATCTAAGTACTCTTCTGGTTTGGGTAAGTGTTCACCAAAGGCTCACGTGTTGAAGGTTGGTCCCTAGCCAGTGGTGTCATTTGGAGGTGGTGCAACCTTTAGGTGTGGGGTATTGGAGGTGTGGTCTTGAAGGAGATATTAGGCCCTTCCTCTTTATTTTTTCACTTTCCAACCATATGAAGTGAGCGTTGTCCCCTGCCACATACTATCATGATATACTGCATTTCCACTAGCCTCCAAAAAACAGACCAATCAGCTGTGGACTGAAATCTCCAGAACTGTGAGCCTCCTTAAAATTATATTATCTCAGGTATTTTGTCACAGTGATGAAAGGTGACAAACACAAAAACAGCCTTCACCAGGCAGGAATGAGGGGTATATTGGGGTTAGGGCTCATATAGTAGAACACTAACATCATGGAGTTATATAAAACTTTCCTCTAGTCCAAAGCAATATGGAAACCATAGAAAACAAAACAAAACAAATAGAGGAGTTAGATAGACATGAAGTGATATGTTTTAAGATGCCCATGAATGGGTTTATTAAGGGAAAGTAAATGGAGAAGCAAAGGAATCGAGACTGGTACATTTGTCACTTATTGAAGGATTAGAACTATTAGCAGAGGTGAAGGACAAGTTCAAAGGGAGTGGTAAGTGATTAGAGAAGTAGAAGGATTGGAAATTATTAGAGATGTTGGGATTTCTTAGTGATTTTAGAGATTTGGCAATTCCAAGGAAAAATAAGGGGCTGGGCGTAAGGCTATGGAATTAGGCTTTAGAAGTAAAATTTTGGTGAGTGTTATCAGGAAGTCAGGGAAGTGAGTTAGGTATGTTAGCAGGGTAGACGCTAAGATCACATAAACTGATTGTAGAAGACAGCTCTGACCATGTCAGGGAGACTTACTCCCCTAGATACCGTAGCCTTTGGTACCTGGCTGACTCTTGAAACCCTGTCTTCTTCTGGAATTTGGGAGGGCTTCAAGTTCTATATTGTTTGTGTCTTCTGACCTTTTCTGGTCTGGGATATACCTTCTGTGGCAGTGAAGTAATTCACTGTACATTTGCACTCTCTTTCCTCATTGTTTCCACCTGGAAGAAGCATGAAGAAAAATTACAGACAGGGGGTATCTGTGTTGGTAATTTGAACTTCTGTGACTATCCTTTCCAAATCAGAAGGAAGCCATTTTCCAATTTCCTCTATGAAAGAGAGAGCAAGTCTCCCTCCATAAGAATTACCAGTTGTTAGGCACTGCTGAACATTTACTGATAGACTTACTCAGTATTACAGATGACTTCTTCTAGGAAGCCTGCCTATTGTAAAATGTTAGGCTTGCCTGTCTTTTATATTCTACCTTCTGATTTTAGATTATTGTCTGAATATGAACAAGATCCACTAGCAATTTCATATACATAACAACTGTAATAATTTAAATAGGAAGAGCATTTAAATGACAGTTTACGGATTAACGGCAAGTGATGAAAATGTTTCTGTTTCTCACCATAAATAAATATTATCTCAAAAATGGATTAATTTCTTTTATATAAGCCCCTGAATCATGAAATTACTAAAAAATATAGGAAAAAAATACATCAAGATTTTGGTCTGGGCAAAGATCCTTTGACTATAATCCCAAAGCACAATCAACAACAGCAAAAATTGACAAGTGGGATTATATCAAACTCAATAGCTTTGGCACAGAAAAAAAAAAAAAGATGGGAATCATCAGAGCTAAGACACAACACAAAGTGTTTAAGAGCTATACATCTGACATGGGGTTAATACCCAGACTGTCTAAGGAACACAATAGCAAACCTAACCAACAAAACCAAATACAATTCTTTTTTAAAAAGAGCTAAAATCTTAATACACATTTGTCAAAAGAAGGCACACAAATGGTCAACAGACATGTAAGGAGACAAGTGGCTGAAAATCACTATAATCAGAGAAATGTAAATCAAAACCATAATAAGATTTCACCTCACCCTGATAAAATACCTATTATGAAAAAGACAAAACAAATGCTTCCAAGAATGTGAAGAAAAGAAAACTTTTTTACATTGTTGGTAGAATGTAAATTAGTAAAGCAACTGTGGAAAATAGGTTGGGGTTTCCTTAAAAATGTAAAACAGGAGTACCATGAGATCCAGCAATCTTATTACTGGGTATATATCCAAAGGAATTGAAATCAGCACTCCTGTATTTACTGTAGGACTATTCACAGTAGCCAAGATATAGAATCAACCAAATGCCCATCAACTCATGAATGGATGAAGAAAATGTGATCCATCTACACAATGGGAATAAAATAAACCACAAAAAATATGGAATTCCATCATTTATGACAATGTGGGTAAAATTGAAGATCCTTATGTTAAGTGAAATAAGCAGACACAGAAAGACAAATATATAATCTCATACGTGGAATCTAAAAAGTTGATTTCATAAAATCTAAGGATAGAATAGTGGTTATGAGGCTAGAGAGAATATAGGGAAGAGAGGAATGTAGAAATGTTCATTACAGTTACCATGTTAGAGTTCTGTGGAATGACTAAGTTCTGGTGTTCTATTGCATAAGAGGGTAAATACAGTTAGCAATAATATAGTATGTAACTCAAAATAGAGAAGGGGATTTTAAATACACTAACCAAGAAAGATAAAAATATAAGGTAATGAATATGGTAATTACCTTGGCTTGATCAGGACACAACATATTTATGAATAGAAACATTACATTCTAGCCCATAAATATGTACAATTAATTATGAAACAATCAAAGATAAAAATAATTTAAAATGGTTAAAATTATTTCAGCTTTAATGTAGTCCCCAAATCTTTCCCTTTTTCCTCATCTTTTGTTGTATAACCTTTTTACCACAGCAAAAATAACTATGTTTTAAATTTATCTTGGTCATTTAAGCTTTTTTTTTTTTGCAGAAAGGGCTCAATTTAAAACTTACATTCTCATGTAGCAGTTGACAAATTAGAGAAAATGAATTGCAAGAGTGTATCATTATTTAGTATTTGAATGAACATATCCCACACTTGATTTCATGTCTCATGGAGATGGCATTACCTTCTGCATATTTTTCCTCCAGTTTGAATTGCCGAAGGAAAGATGTAAATATGAAAGATAATGAATGTTGGGGAAAGATTATTAGAATAGCTGTAGGATGTTTTGAATACAATATCTATTCTGCTAAAATGCATAAAAGTTTACCCCTTGACTAAATTTCTGCCCAGAAATTTAACCCTTACTTGATATCTACTCAAATTTTACCCAATTTTGTTTACATTGTCATTATGAGAAATAATAATGATTGGAAAAAGAGAAAAACTAATGGGAATAACAGTTTCAATTCAAATATATGATTTCAAAGCTTACTACATTAGGAAGAGATATTCACATACATTTGAATCAGACAGAGTTTGGTCTTAAAATGACCTGTATTAGGAGATAGATCCTAAGAGAAAAAATAAATTTCAAATACACAGATATATTAATGATGTTAATAAGATACAAGAATAATGGAATTTTGGGGCTGCAAAAAACTTGAAAGTGATCCTGGTTTTTCTTTTATTACAAATAAATTTAGGCTCAGAAAGGGTCAGTGGATTGCCCAGGATCATATAACTTTTTGAGATTTACAGTCCAGTATTCTAAAATTTGAGATCTATGCTCTGTCACACAACCAGATTTAAGTATTTCAGCATTTTAAGCATTTCTGGCTGAATTTTAATGTAGTGGTATGCATTTTGGAAACTTTTGTGTGTGTGTGTGTGGTTTAAAAGTAAGTTAAAATACTTGAAGTTTGTTCGTGAAATGTGTGAACATTGTGGTGGAAACTTCACTTTGGAAACAGTATCATCTCACATGAACTCATAGGGACTCATTTGTATGCAAATTATCAGAAGAGGGAAGGAGAGATTAGGACAAAATCCCTATAAGCACAGACTCACCACCTGTGACTCAGTAGAAGAGAAAATGAAGAGGCGCGTGCAATCCGAAATGTGTCTCTCACTCATCAATCAGCATTTATCAGAATTGGAGGTCTTAGTAAGTGAAGTGAATGCTTTCAATCCAGGCATGTCAGTAATTGCCATTGACCAAGTGGTCTGTCACACCTGCCTGCTTTTCTTTCTTTTTTTTTTTTCTTCTTTACTTCATTACATATTGATTGACTTCTTGAGTTTTACAAGTTCATAAATCACCTTCTTTTAAGAGGCTTCTTGGTTTTGTGTGTGTAGACTGAGAGTACTGCAAAAGATTGATACTGAAATCACTGTAACAAAGAATTTCATCTTCTCTCCTTCAGCTTCATATGCAAGAGCGAAGCATGAAAAGATGGTGTCATTATGATGAAGCAGATTTAAACGTAGTGCAAACGCCTCATAAAATCTTGCAATGCTGACAGCCAGCCTTCCTCCAGTGACGGAGGCTCTTGCCTCCCATGCATGGAATTCCCTGGAAAGAATTTACAACCAAGAAGAGGTTTTAGTATTAATTAAACAATGAGATGCCACTCTTGCAAATAACTATGGATACCATTAACTGATCACAAATCTATAATTCTGGCATAAGATAGAGTAGATTTTCATCTGTCTTGGAGGATTGTTTTATATTACCTGTAATTCATAATGCATGATGGGATGTCTCTGATATCTTTTGTCCTAAAATTTTGATTGTGTAAACCTTAGGAATTAAAGTTTTGTTATTATATTTATATAACAAGATCCATTGTTCTCTCTGGCATGGACAATTTTAATTCTTATTTTATGGGTGAATCCTAAACTATTCTTTTGATAATGTTCACAATACAAAATGAAATATAGTCTCTGCAAGGATATTTGTCTATTTTAGCACATTTTTTTATTATAGTGTAAACCACTTATATGATACTTTAAATTCTTGTTTATAAGGAGATCATGAAACACTCATTTCTTGCTGTTGATGAACACAAACTAGTATATGAATACCAAAGGGATGTTTTTCTATTTTTGCATCCAAGTATTTTTGACTGTAACATAAACCTGTTATAAGGTACCTTTATAGAAAGGCCTATGAAGTTGTGTACTATTAACATCCAGTCTCTTTTTAAATAATAAGTCAAACTTTGTACATTGGTTGTTCAGTGTTAGAAACAAAGTCATATTTAAGGTAGACATTAACAGCTGATTTAATTTGGAGCTATTGGCTTATTCCTTTATGAATTAATTTCTGACAGCCAGTTTAGTACACCAAATGGGAAAAAGAAACCCAAACTGTATTTCAGGATGTCTGTAATGAGTAGAGCTGACATCTGAAGCAGTGAGATGTCCTTGCATGTGAGAAGTGTCTTACTCTGTAAGGATAGAGAAAAACAATTGAGGCTTGAGGAGAGGGTCTGTGAATCAATTTCTACTTTAGTGAGTCAGAGACAATGCTCGTATTTTCTTTGTGAGGATGAGGCAAAAGGACAGGAAATGTTCTGGGTCTAGCTGTCATTTCTTAAAGAAATTTGCAAACAGAATTTATAGGCACAAATAGTGTGTCTTTTGCACTAGTTTACTAGAATGACATCCACTCTCACAATGTTGCTACAGAAAGTCAAATCAATGAAGTGATGTGATAAAGACAGCTGAATTTACTTGGATCAATCATATTCTACTGTACATGTGTTTTCTTGAGACAGTTTTAATAAACACACAGATCCAGGGAAATTCTCCTTAAATTAGGAGAAATATTTCAAGTACTTCATCAAAAATAAGCATCACTATTAACTGAAAGCTGACAATAGCCCAGATTCAGCGCTAAGCTCTGTTCCCTCAGAGGCAGGTGCTGTTACCCATCTTTGCAGATGAGAAACCTCACCCTGAAGGATGCTCACTTGCTGACAGTTTAACACAAAAGGGACGGAACCTAAATATGTTTGTGATCATAGTTTTTCTTATTTACTCTGTAGTATATATCTTGTCATATTAACTGTTTCTATCTAATTATATGTCTTAATTTTTTAAGGAATGTTTAAAGACAAAAAAGCAAGAATTTAACTCTTAAAACAATTGAAAATAATTGATGAAATTTCCTATTGATGACGTGATTCCAGATTTTCCACAATCTGATGTTTTTCCTTATTGTAGTTTTACCAATTTTTACTTCTCTATTATGCTTACAGAATTAAAATTTATGCAATTAAAATTAAAATTTATTTACTAATTGAAGTAGAAACAGTCTGAAAAAAGACAAAATCTAATGGGGAAACACTCATCACTCATGAATTGTATTTCACGATTATTTTACTTTTACATTAATTTATGATTAAATAAGAAATTTGAGTGCCACATTGTACCAAACTTTCTCGAGCCCGCAGGGATATGTGGTGAACAAGGCGGACATGGCCTTATTCTTATGAAACTTAGAGGTTTTTGAGGAAAGACATAAAAACAAGCAGATGCATTCTAATTTACTCTTTTTTTTTTTTTTGGTACTGGGGATCGAACTTGGGTCCTTGCGCTTCTAATTTACTCTTACCTACTACTTTAAATTATTCAAGGTACAGAAAGGCCCTAGGAACAAACTGAGTATATGTTGAAAGTGCTATTATTTTAATTGGCACAAATCTTCCTATTTTGCTTTAACAAACTTTAAAATTTCATATAAGTAATCTGTGAGTTTCTTTTAGAGATGTTTTGGTTATCTGGGGTTCTGTTACTCTGTTTTCCACAGTTACTTGTCTATGAATTACTAAGGTTTGGAGAGCTTTGAACTAGTTATAAGCAACAAGGAGCCACTCTGCTGAATGGAGCTTCTACAGAGGTCCCAGGGAAACACAGTCCTAACCCATACATCTCTGGAAGGAATGAAGTGTCAGAGGAGAAAATGTAGGCAATTAATTTAGCCATTTTGCCTAAGATCAGTATTTGTACAACCTTTGGAATTGGGAGCTCTTTCTACTCAGTTGTGGATCTGCATAGAAGCAGGGTCAGTAAAACAGAACTAAATGGAGCGAAGTCTTTTGCCTTCAGGAGCCTTTTGTTTGTGACCATCTGGACCACTCTAGCCATTTCCATTGCATCAAAGTAATATGGTTAAACAGCTGCAAAGTTGGGACTAGAACTTTATGATCATTTTTAAAGAATCCTGTACTTACGGGTTTTTCTTTCAGGTGACATTAATGAGAAAACTATTTTCCTCTAAATCATGTCTTCTGAGAAACTCGAAGAATTTACTTGGCTGCAGGTACAACACTGTGACCATCTCCCCTCCCCTCCCCTCCCCTTTCCCCTGTCCCTCCATTGCCTCACTTCCCTTTTCCCTTCTCTTCTCTTTCCTCTGCTATTTCTCAGTCCTGTTGACCTTAGTGATGACTTTAGTAATAATGTCCTGATGTGAAAACTGTTTCTTAACCTGCGGTTCCCAAACCTGGTGGTGCATCAAAATCAGAGGAACTCTAACTGGTTTGGTAAAGAACAAGCAATCAATTGAAGGTAAACTTTCCTCCAACAGCCTTAAGACTATTTCTCCTTGAACCCCCACAAAGACTGCTGAGAATGGATCTCTTTCTTCACTAGCCCATCTCTTCTCATTTGGCAATACAGACATTTGGAGATGGAGGAATAAGTTACTAACATCCCATGTTGTTTTTCCCAGGGTGCGTGTCTTTCACTATGAGACCACAATTGAGCCTGAGTACTTTCTGTTCCTTCTGTAATTATTATTACACCTTCCTTTTACTACCACCTTTTGCCTGAATCAAGTGCTATTTTGCAGCACACTCAATCTCTTTTTCATTGCCCAGGGAGCAGCCGTGCAACGTACCTTTTCACCTTCGGACAGAGACCTTGGGCAGGACCCTCACAAGCATGGCCATGTTTCTTGCTGCATTGTGAAAGATGGGCTTCCTCCTTCCTGTTGCTGAGTGGAGCTGGGGAGTACACCCACTTAGAGAAAGGAAACTGGTCTATCATCCATGATGTACCCCTTGCTCCTTTTCCTACCTCTGAGATGGCTTCTGCTTCCCTTTCTCTTACCAATGTATCTTAAATTTGGTCTTTTCCTCTTTCCTCTTTCCTTTCTCCTCTTTCTTTTTTTTTTTCAGTTGATCTGTCCTCCCATTGATGTATTTAAACATATCATGTAAGACACTAACTTCATACTTACTAGCATTGTCTTTTATTCTTAATGCAACTTGCTCATTCCCTTATTTTCTGCTCAGTTTTTTCTCCATGGAATGAAACTTGTTGCTTTCATTTGCTAAGGGCACCCAGGACATATTTATTGGCTCTTTAAAAAGAAAATCAACTGTAAAGCTTAAGTGTAATTATTTAGCACTTGGGATTTATAGAGACCATTTCTTCACAGTACTCAGATTTCTTTGAATGTGAAGTAATATCACTCTTAGTCAAAAATTTTCTCCTTACTATTTTTTAAAGAGGCAAGTTAGCTTTGTGAATAATTTTTTTGGCAGTAATTTTTAAGGTAAATGAGAACAGATTTCATTGCATGATAGAATCTTCAAGGTGGAAGGGAATTATATTCCCAGCTTTCTGGAAAAGATTTCTAGTTTTCCACTGTTGATGAATTCTGAATGGACAATATCATATTGCAAATTCCTGAACTTGTCTGAAATTTAATTCATTTGGGTCTGGGTGCTTGAACTAAGTCAGCTCAACTATTAGTAATTCTGTAAACTTTTAAAGTAGTGGCATCTTTAATTGCAATGAAGCCCTCCACAGAAGCCCCATATCTGAAGCAGATTAGAGAGGAAATTCTCTGGTTGCAGGGGAAGGGAGCTCACACTCTAGTGGGCTTTGGGCTAAGAATGCATATATTATTTCCTGTCTTTTCTATCTGATATACTGTCTTCTTGCTGAGAGATGAACGATGAAGGTAAAAGAGAAACCCAGAAGTTTCTGCCTTCTCTCTGTCATCTATTAAAACTGTGCAGCCTCTTCTATACTAAGGCCTATATTCTTCATTTCCAAATATGGACACTCAAACAAGATTTTTTAAAATGTTGATATCATGACTAATCTTGCAGGAGAATCCAAGATCCTGAATTAATCAGAGATAAGCTTTATTTACCAGACTGTTAAGATAAAAAGTAGTGTAATGAATCTTAGAAAACTTTTAAAGAAAAATTGTGTAATAAAAAAACGTCAAATTTAATCTGCACATACTATTAAGTGTTCATGGTTTTCCTCAGCGATAGAAAGAATATTTTAAATGTTTGGAATATATAGTCAAGTAGTTTGTAAGTAATCAAGATTGTTTACTCATGTGTGTATATGTTCCTCTTTGTGTAAATGTGTGCACATACACGTAAATATATGCACATCATTCACACATAGAATTTATAAAGTGAATGGGTCATAAAATAAAAAAAATCCTCTAAACAAAAGATCACTAACATTATGAGCAAACAGATAAATAAAAAGGGAAAGGGAAACGAGAAGACCAAAGTGCAAAACTAAAAGAAAACGTATTTATCAGTTGGCATGAATCAATCAAGCTCTTTCTAAATGCAAGTACTACCATTCTCTGAGGTTTAATAGTGATTTAAAGGCATGAATTGCCATTAATGTTTACTGGGAGTCATTCTGGACTGTAGGATGTTTTGTGCTAACCATTTTATATGTGTTGTGTCAAGCTCATCATGGGGTCTATGAGGTAGTTGCTATTGTGCCCATTTTGTATATGAGAAACGGAAGTGTAAAGACCTCACTTCATTTATCTGAGATTATATGCTAATAAATTGTATAGCCAAGATATCAATCCAGATCTTCCATGATCCTAGTACTGTGTACTTTGTACTACAATAAGGTATACATCACACAGTCTCAGGCCTTGAGAAACTTCTATTCCTTGTAACACTAGCAGCGGGTCCTAGGTTTATGAGAATATTGCTCTTCTTGTTACTATTAGTTGTTTGAGGGTTTTAAAAGCACTGTAGTCGTTTCCTAGAAAAGCACTGTAGTTGTTTCCTACTAAAATCTTTGTGTCCTAGCTGAGAAATTGTCATTTGTTTGGAAAATGACAAAGTCAAAGTAAAAATGTTTATATGTTAAGATTATGGGATAGCAGTTGTGGTGAAACTTAACTCAAAAATACATATAAACCTGATATAGTCTTTTCATTTGTGCCTAGGATTGTCTTGCCCCCTTGCAAAAAAACATAGATCCTAATTTTAATGACTGTTTGAAATTTCAGCTCATGTCTTGTTATAAAGTTTACATTTACCCTGAACCTAGTACAGGGTAAATTTGAAAGTAGCTGTAGGAGAGATGACATTAACATTTCCCCAGGGAAGTGGGCTGGATAGTGAACCATAGGGAACAATCTTGAATTAGTCTCTTGGATTGGACATAATTACCTAATGGATTTTCCACTACTGGATATTTCAGGAAGGAAAATTTGCCTTAAATAACAACAAAAAGTGAAATCTACAACCTCTTCCATTTCTCTTTGAGGCTATAAGCTCCTGCCCTCCTGAGAAGCCTTTGAAAAGGGGGTATGTTTTGGGATAAAGAAAAGGAAGGGGAAGACATGGAAGAGACGTTACAGTGACATGTGATTGAAAACTTATGAATTACACGTCTCTATTTCTCCTTTACGAATCATTGGTGAATGCTGAGATTCAGCTCCTTTCAAGAATGTTTTGGGTGCAGCTGGAATGATATTTTAATGAACAATATAACCTAATTATGATTGAGCATTTTATTTTTCCATGAACTCTGAAGGCATTTGTTGAACGGCTTGGCTGTTTGCATACCAGTTTTCTGGTTAAAGGGATGCATTATGCCATAATTTTTTCATCCAGCACACATACATATATTGCATGAAAAATTTGGGGGGCCAAGAACATTAAACCAACTTCTCCCTAAACACCCAGATATAACTCAATACATTTTATGTTTTAATATGATTTGTTATTATTCATATTGCCCCAGGGATGACACAGCATCTACTTGTTGTCTTATTATTGGCTCTGGGAATAAATATGCTCTAATGGAGGGATTCAGTCTCTGTGAGCCCAAATATATTTATTGGAAAATTAAGTGTGAGTGCTTGCTATGTGCTTAATGCAATACAGCTGAGGTGGACCTATGAATGCAGCAGATAGTAACTTACTGCTTTCTTCAGCAAGATAATTCATTTGCAGGAGAAACTAAAATCCCAGGTATACAGTGGCAAGAGCCCCAAAGGATCAAAATGCTATGAAATTCAGAGAGGAAAGACTTCACCCTGCCTTTTGAGCTCATGGGAGAGGCCATGGGAATTAGCTGCAGTCTTGATTGTGTCAAGAAGAGATGTTCCAACTGGGTGCCTCAGGAAGAGCAGATGTGGGTTGGGAAGGGATTGTCTTACATGGTTTCATTTAATTAGAGCTTTGTTTTTATGGAGAATAGTAGTGAAAGAGTATATTGGAGCTAGACTTTGAAGAATCATGGGTGTTGGGAAGGGAGCTTGACCTTTACTTAGCAAGTGGGCTTCCTTGAGCATTTTGACATCACTATGGGAGCCATGATTACTGTAGAGTTATCTGGAGGCAGTCAGTGTGCATTGGAGGGACATGGGGCCAGAGAGGGAAATATGCAATGAAGCAAGTGTGTTAGGATAATTGGTCATGGACTGGTGGAACAGACATAGGGATAAGAAATTGGAGAGAGAACCAGTATTTTAGCTCCTGATTTGGTGTGTGTCGGGGGGGAAAGGATAAGTAATCAGAAAGTTGACATTAGCAGAATTAGGTGAGGGCCGTGTCTCATTTGTGTGGATGTGTGTGAGTGTGTTTGAGTGTGTGTGTGTATGTATGTGTGTGTGTTTGGTTGGAAGTTACTGGGTAGGAATGAATTGTGACCAGTGTAGTCTTCATTACTTTTTCAATCTGACTCTTCTTTAACAGTGTAATCTAGGGTAAACAGTTTCAACTCCCTGAACATATTTTTTATAGATGTATCTTTACTTCTTAGATTCATTATTCCAAATACCATTTAAGAGAAATAGCGAATAAAATGAAGGAAAAAATAAAGGAAAATAAAGGAGAAAAATAGGAAATACAATATAGAAATCATTTGAATTTTTCCTGCTGCATGAGATTTATACTCTTGACATTTAAAACGGAAAAAACAATTTAAATGAATGATGGGAAGAGATGTTAATTAGTTGATGAAGAGACAGAAGATTCCTCCTTGACACTTAAAGTGCCAGTACCTTGGGGCCGCACCTGTACTGGACACATTTATAATTAAGGCTAACTGTGCAATGTGTAAAAAATAGGAAATAGGTTGAAATTTTCAGAGATTGCACTAATGAACTTTTAGTGAGTATTACAAGCTAAAAAAAAAGGAAAACAGTACCTTCAGTTTCTATCTTATCTTGCTATGTGTGGTAGCGACCACAAGAGTTCTACCTTGGAGGGATGGCATAGATGTACTCAGTGCTGAGAAGTTGGCACTTCGGAAATGACTGAAATTCTCTGCATCTAATTAACTTGTAAATAATTGTAGGCCTTTTAAATTACTTAAAATGTTGAGTTGAAATGAATTGAAAAGGAACCAGAGCTTCCATTGAACTCCAATTTATTGAACTTTCCTAAATGCTGGAGGGGACCTAAATGACATCCCTAGCTTTAAAAGAAGTGGGTTTTAACCTGCTTTCATGTCTTCCTTTTGGTGTTTTCCATGTGAGACATGGAGAGCAGAAGATGTGATTGGAACATTTTAAAGACAGAACTGGAGCTTGCCCTCAAGTCTTTCAAAGATAAGACAGTTTTACTTACCAGAGAGAGGATCTGTTGCACCCTGAGAGGCTGCTCTTTTTGAGGCAGGAGAGTGAAGCTGAAGAGCTTTGCATACAGCTGTCATGCAGAACCCTAAGAACCCATTTGATAAAACCTGTCAGTGTGACCCTGTTTCTTGGGCAGATGCAGCCTTTGGCTTGAGCCTCTTTTCCCTCCAGTGTTTTTCTTTCATCAGTTTTGTCTTTATATTTTGTTGGAAATGTTCCAGATTTAGCAGCTTGGAATTGGAGAGAGAGAGAATGAGAGAGAGAGAGAGAGAGAGAAAGAGAGAGAGAGAGAGAGAGAGAGAGATGTTAATAGTATGTACTTGAACTGAGACTCCTATTTGTTTTCCAGGACTCATTCTAAAAAAAAACTGATACAAGACTCTGGGAAGTTTGCCCTATAGGGAAAAAGAACAAAAATCCTTGTCACCTTACTTACTTGGTAATAAAAGTGGGAAGGCATGAAATTGGAAGGGATGACATCAAAGTAACTAGGCTTATCCCCCCTTAGTTGAAATTTGCTCCTAATTCTTTAGAATCCTTGAAAAGTTCTTTAAGTTCCTATAAGTCCCTGTGGCTAAATACACCCCATGTAACAAGTCCTCAGCCAGCTATGTTACAGGAAATGGTCCATGAACTAATTCAGGACCCATGATCTAGACAAGGAAGCCTATTTTATGTATATGTAATAAATAGATAGTAAAATTAATGTATCACTTGGTTCCTCGTCTGCTTTGAAGCTGAGACAATGTAGTTACCACTTTAGGTTGAACCTGAAAGAGTGTGCATCTTACATGGACTTTCTTTGATAAGTTAAAGTGGAATTTTTAATATCCTTTAATATAAATGTTGACAGTTTTGAGAACTGCAATCTGACTCTGTATGCTGACATGCAGGACATCAGATAGACAGCAAAATAACTTAAGTGGTGGGTATGCTACTCATTTTTTGTCTGCAGATATTAAACAGGTTCAATAGCTGGGGGAAAATTATTATATCATTATCTGTGGGTAGTGTGGTGATAGTTTATTATAGGGCAGATTTATTGAAAGAGAAAGAACTGTGTCATTATTTCAAAATGCTATGACAATGTACTACTTTGGATGAGTGTTGTTCCCATAAATTTTCGCAAATCTCTATACTAAGGAGATTTTGAAAAGATAGTATTTAAAGAGGCAAAATTATTTCAGTTTCTTCATGGGAGGAATTTTATAATGTAAGGAAGTATTCATCCGGGCAAGAAAGCCATTTACTGCTTCTGCACCATTAAATAGGAAAGGTAAGAAGAATACAGCAATATACCTTGGTTGTCGAAAGTTCCAAGCTTGAACTTTCCACTATTGAAACAGCAAAGTTCAAAAAAAAAATCTGTTTGGTGTTCTTAATTTTGCTTGATAGTTGAACAGAAATTCCAACTTGAAAAAACCTGTACAGGCCAGGAGTGAGTCATGTGTTGCATCTTGCTGCAGAAACAAAGGGCTGAAACTTCACTACAAGTGTTGCTCTCACACAGACAACATGTAGTGCTCCCGTTAGCGCGTTAACACATTTGTGATGGTGATTTTTATTTTTGCACTTTATTTATGTAAAATATAATCATGGCTCCAAAGAAAGTTAGTGGTACCAGCAGTAAAGTTAAGGTGAAAACTGTGAGAACCCCGATAGATTTAAAGAAAGAAATCATTGTGAAATTTGTTAAAGTCCTGGAAAAATGAATTTATAAATGTAATTTTGGGGCCTCAGAACCAATCATTTGGTTTTTCCATCCTTTCTTATGGGAAAAATATGTTTAGTTCTCGAAATTTTTGGTGTTCAAACACGAATTTGGGATGAATTGATTTCAACAACCGAGGTATGACAGTATACCTAGTATAAAGATGCTCAAATCTGTAACATGGGGCTCCAACTTCTGGGTAATTAGAGTGTGTGGCTGATATGTGCTTTCTGTAGATGGAATTAATTAAAACCAGATTCTTTTTCATTGTGGGCATATCAAGAGGGCTTTATTGGGTTGAATATGTAGCTTAGTGGTAAAGCACTTCCCAACATGTGTACGGCCCTGGGTTCAATTCCCAGTGCCACAAAAAGAAATGAGGGAGGGAGTAAAGGAGAGACATGAGAGAGAGAGAGAGAGAGAGAGAGGAGAGAGAGAGAGGAGAGACAGAGAGGGGGGGAGGGAGAGAGAGAATAATTTTTGCTCTTTTTGTCTTTTAATTTAGCTGTTATTCATATCCAAAAATCTTACTGTATAACATTTTAGCCCTGCTCAGATTAGCACAATAAAATCACAGCCACCATTCGTACCCAGTTCAGCACAACATTCAATTGAAGGAACATGTGCTTTCAAACTTTTGCATTATTCAAGCCCTGGGTGCCTATGTAACATATATTAACATTTGATTACCCAAGAGACTTCTCAGAATAGTCCCACAACTAAGAGCTGTGGTGTACTTTGAAACTCCAAACCAAATGTTTGACCTACTTATCATGGTTGGATGATAAGGCATTTAGATTTCAACTAAGGGATTTAGTTTTTAATTCAGACTTCTAATTATTAAATTTTATTTATTCTATTATCTTCTCTTGAATTCTATATTTTTTCATTCCTAATTTGTTTCTTTTTAACATATATTCATGTTCTTTTTGAAAAACATTTATGTGTCTGGAATGATACATGAACTCGGGCATTAGTTTGTTTCTATATGACCTAAAAAACTTGCACAAAGGCAACCATATTAGCCTTTCTTTTCACTGAGGTATCTTAAAACAATATTGGTAAGAGGATCCTAAGAAACAACAATTAGAAATTCTATAGACTAGGACATGAAGGAGGAAATCTTTTCAGCTGCCCTTGATTGGTAATGACCATTTATTTATGTATGAATTTAATAGCTTTCACAATTCTTCATTTTCCTTCTTATGTATTTTCCTATAAGTAGTTCCTTACCAAAGTAATTTGAATGGATCTTTTGAGGACTGGATAGAAAGAGCAAGTATATACCCACCTTTATACCAAGTTCAAGGGAGTCACTTGGAATATCAAGGTTTTCCCATGGGCTAATGAAACCTTGGCTTAGATTCGGCTAACCAGTCTCTGAACCAATATGAGATACCCATAAGGAAACCTTGGCTAGTTCACCTTGTCGGAATTCAGACAAGGGCATCAGATCCTTTAATAATATATGTTCTCAGATAATTAGAAAATTCCTTTCCCCATCCAATTCAGTTCTGCTACATCTTTATGAAATAGGGCAGAATGACTTTGATAATGTAAAGAAAGTCGAAACAAGTATTATTTTGTAGTTACTTGGGAATTTAATATATGTCCTATAAAGAAAACTAGAAGATATCAGAGAGAATTAGGATGAGACCAGAGCTAGTAAATATCTCCCAAAAAAGTGATGGGGTGACAATATCCACGTACTTGAATATATAACAACTACTGTACCTGGTCCAAATGCAAATGGGTACAAATGCTGCTGAAAGGCGGTTCTCAATGTCATCACATAAATGAAAGAACAGTAAAACCATAGGGAAATGGAGACAATCACTTTGATCAGGGCTTTGAAATCCTCTCAAAGGATTCTTTTTGGACCCTGCTCCCCTACAGTCAGATCTTTTATTTTTCTCTTCTTAGCCTTTTCTATTCTCAGTTTGTAGCAGGTTGCTTTATCCCACATTGTTCATTTGAAAAATTGAAGGTTGATCACATCTCCTTGAGAAGCCTGGGTGCTTTGTCCACGTGCTACTGCTCACAGCTCACTACTGAAGAGCGGCCCATTGTGGGGTTGGGCTTCTCCATGTTAACCCAGCCAGCACTCATTGTGCTCCACAAATCTCATGCTTGCACCCCTCACCTTTGTTTTTGTTTTTTCAACTCTTGTAACTTGATTTTCCTCAGGGTTTGTATCTCACATCCCAGTCTGGAATGGTATATACAGTGTTTACCCTTATGTAACAATTCACAGTTGTAAACAGGAAAAAGCTTTCATATCATTTCTGTTCTGAGAGCAAAAATCATATCTGCTTTGTAAGGATATGTATGGATATGTAAGGATATGCTTTGTAATACTGAAGGTTTATAAAAAATTGTGTGTTTTACTTCTAAAATTTCTTTTCTGATATGAAACTTACACAAGATGTGAAGATTGGACTTTCTGAGTAAAATTTTATTTATTCTAAACTGTTGTGTTATAAATTTGTTGTTTGAATATATATGCATATATATATCTTTAACTTTTAAATTTAAGTGCTTAGCAATGAGCTAATTATGGAATATTTCTGAACTACATCATCTATCATTGTTGATCATATCTTACTGGGTGTAGCTTTTAATCTTCCTCTCTCTCTCTCTCTCTCCCTCCCTCCCTCCTCCTCCTCCTCCTTCTTTTCCTCTCTCCCTTTCTCCCTCTCTTCCTCTGTCCCTCTCTCTCTCCAGCTACATGTCTGGGGCTCCCATGAGCATGGATCTCCCATGACCACTTTTATGACAAATGAAAGCTGATGTATACTGAATCACTCCTGTGTTTGAGGCATTGTACAAGAGGGACAGTACTCAAAGAAGTGCTAGATGGTAGATGTCACTACTCTCATTTTATAGATTGAGAAAGTGACATCCAGAGCTACAGTTGAGTGACTTACATAAAAGCTCATATTTGTGTTTGATCCATTGGCTAGTAGTCACCATCACCACCACAATCCCATTTTGACTCTTTTATGCCTTGTCTACCTTCTGCAATTTAGATGTCATTTTCCTTATGTTGGCCAATTTAATGTTAGAAATTAAAAATAATAGAAATCAGGGTACCATGCCATTTTCTTGCCTCAGGACATCAATATATTCATACAAATGCAATTATTTACCTCAAATTTGTATTCAGATCACCTTGGCACTCACATTCCAAGACTTGGTTTCTTATACACATTTCAGGAGAGCAGAAATTATTTCCTTGGCTCCTTTATATGAGGAACAGAACACTAACAATTATCTATAGTATAAATAAAATGTACATTGAAATGATTAAATTGTAGAAACAAATCTTGGGTTGTTTTAAGGACATTAAATCATCTCTGTCCCTTGCCCTGAAGAGTGGGAGGAGGACCAATACTTCAGAATGACTGTCATCTAATACCATTCACTTACTGTGGGTAAATACAGGTTGTTATGACAGAAGAAATATTTTCATTTTCTCTTTACCATATGAACACACGACACTTGAATATTACATAAATTTGTACTTCATACTTATCTTTTCTGACTTCATGCTACAAAGACAATGAACTGAGGAAAATATTAACCATGCTTCTTCTGTGTTATGGCATTCATTCTCTCTTTCTCCTGGCATCTTGTGAAGGTCCTAGAACTCACTTAGTTGTCATTAGGTTAAGCTGACATCTTTTCTTAAAAGCATTGAGGGTGAGAGATCAAACATCTTAACTTATTGTTACCATTCACATTAACATGTTGGTTTTAACCTAGATTTGAAATGTAAACCTCCTTGAGTAAAGGAGCTTCTGAGTCAGAGGTATTCCATGCCCACCTTCAGATTGTGCAGACTTCTATGAGTATTCTGTGGGGAGCTTTCTAGGCATGTAGTAAAGGAGAAGGAGAAGGAGTAGAGTAGAGTAGAGGAGGAAGAGGAAGAGGGGAGGGAAGGAGAAGACAAATAAGAGAAGAAGGAGGAGGAGGAAAAGGGGGAGAAGGGAGAAAATGGCTGCTAAGTCAATAGTTTAAAAATTACCACAGGCTCCCTGGAGTCTTTTGTTTTAAGGTACTTTCTTTGGGACTTAGTGTATGAGTTAAGAGGCCTACTAAAGTGTAAGCTCTGGAAGTTCACCTATTTTGAATTATCTGGGCGTAGAAACTATGTTTCTTTAAATTATAGAAAACACATTGCCTTCTGCTTGACTAGGCGAACAATAAAAATTGTTGAGATTAAAAACAACAAAACTCTGCTACCTTGTTTTTTATATATATCCTCTCCTTCCACTACTTTTCTTCCAATACCATCCAATATGAACTGAGCTCTAGTACGTTGGTGGGAGCTCTTGTTTCTGTTCTCAGCTTCAGGAGGCAAACAGGCATGGAAATTTCACTCAACAGCCTCAATAGTCTCTGAGAGGGCAGAAGGAGCACCAAGGGCTGGGGACTGGGAAGACTCCAAGGTTTGTTGTTTTAGGGCTTCAGGGCTGCCATTTTTAAAAATGCCCATAAAAAGCAGAAATTTATTTCTCACAGTTCTAGAGGCTGGGAACTCCAAATTAAGGTCAGAAATACTGAATATCTGGTGAGGGCCCATTTTCTGGTTCATAAGTGGCACACTCTTGCTGGGACTTCATAATGTAGAAGAAGTAAGTTAGCCCTCTGGGACCTCTTCTGTAAAGGCAGAAGTCACACTCAAGCAGGGTCTACCCTCAGGAATTATAGATTTCAGTATATGAGTATGGAGGGAGCACAAACATTGAGACATTGTTCAAAGGACAGGAAGCTTCAAGCTTTATATTTTTCCTCCCTTTTTTTCTTCCTTCCCCTTTTCATCCATCAATTTTTCCTTTTGCTTGAGCATTAGTACTTGTCCCGATTGAAATTATGGTTTCAATAACTACTTTTTATTATTAAGCATAAGATATAATTTGTAATATTTTCCTATGAGTCTTTAACTTGGAAAAGATTTATCTCACATTCTAAATGCCTCTTTTAAAGGAATGCCCACTAGTTTTTCATTAAGAGAAAGGGGTAATAAATAAGCTACCATTCCTTTCAAAATTCATCAAAGTAGCTCTCTGAGCAACCCATGGTGTGAATTTCATTCTCTAGCTTGAGGAGCTGGCCTATGAAAAATTATGTCCAAATACCCTTGAAACAGTATTTCCCTTTAGTATGGGCAGGAGTTAAAGAAGTGTCTTCAGGACCAAAATGCTATTTATTCTATGTTTGACACTTACAAATCCTCCTTGATAAAATGCCATTAGGGAGGCATATTGAGCTGTGTGGCCTCAGTTGATAGGTACTCTTCAGCTTTTATCACTGTCTGTGTCAGAAAATTAAGTGTAATCTAGGGTGCTTTCATTCCTTTATTAACTCTAGTAGGTATACTTCATATTAGGGAATTTAGTACAGCATTTTGCCTTGGAGAAATGTGTGTCCCTTGCTACTCTGACAGTCGCAGCCTTCTCAGCCTGGAGTGGTTGTGACTGAAAAAGCCTTTTGGTCCAATGCTAATTGAAAGGGCTCTGCATGGCAGCAGTTGTTTTTAGAGATTTCCCTCATTTGTAGATCCATTTTGCAAAAAGGATATTTTCTAATTGTAGGGGTGATGACTCTTTACTAGAAGTTTTATGGAAATGCCAAAATTGGGTGCTTTGTTGGGTGCCTTTTCCTGGTTTCACTGGATGACATTCATTCTCTGTGATTCATGCTCCATAATTCTCTGTTAACTCTGGTGTTTCACCCGTGGAGTTCCATTCCATGAGCAAGTGGCCATTAGCATGTGTCCATGTGCTGCCCTGGCTGATATAAATCTTATGGAAGAACTTTGAACTTAGCCACTGGTCCTTTCTACTGTGGAAGGGCATGGTCCACTGCTTTCTTGACACTGTTTTGCCTGTCACAGTGCCCCAGCTCTCTGAATTTCCACTCTGCCCACTTTGGTAATGACACTTTATTGGAAATGTTTGTAACTTTATCATACTGTTATTTGGAACAGGAAGAAAAAAATGGGACAGAAGGCAAATTCTTATATGTTTTTGCTTACACTTCTCCAAGATGGAAGCAATGTAGAGATTACTAGTTGAGGTCACATTCTTATTCTTAAAGAATTCCTAAGTAAATATGCAAACCTCCTACCAGATATCTAATTAGTTAATTTGTTCTAATTAGTTAAATTTAAGCATAAGATGGGTATGTTTCCACTGAGGACAAGGGGAACAAAATCACAGAAGCTGGTATGAAATGGGCATCTGAAATGGGCACAGATTTATGTGAGGGTAACTATGGGCCAAGAGGGGCAGCATGGCAACATTTCCTTTCGAGAAGAACAGCTTCAAGGTTTCAAAGGTAGAAAAAGGTTTCTGGAGGTAGAAAAAATAAGCCCATGGTAATGATGGGAAGGGATCTCAAAGAAATACATCAACTAATTAAACCTCTCACCTCTTTCCTGTTTTTTATATCCTCTGGGTTACTGAAATATAGTTTTACTTGGAAGTATATTAATGGACAATAAAAAAAGAAGTCTTTAATTCTGATAGTTCTCATCAGGTACTATTTGTTAATATAATTTATTTGCAGAGATTCTTTCTGTAGATTAACATCCTAAAATTCCTACCTAATCCAAGTGTGTGGACTCTCTTATGGAACTACATAAGACACTGTCCTTTGCAGAGTGACATATATGAACAATTATTTGCAGGATCTGGGGGCTGGTGTACTCCTAAAATTGAGGCGCTTTATCCTTCAGCTTACATTTCTAGCACAACAGGCTTTTAGAGTACAAAAGAAATTTAGCTCTAAGTCCTTCAGAGGTAAAAACAAGGGGGAAGAAAAACAAACACTTGCCCCAACTCTGTACTGATTACTTTTGTCATGTCATCTAATCTTGGGTAGCTTACGTGACACATAGTTTATTATATTTATATTTAATATATTAGGAGATTGATATTCAGAGGGACTAAGGAGTTTACCCAGGGAGACACACTAAGAGGAAGGGATGCGTTTTAAATTTAGATCTATCTAGCGCTTATGCTCATGTTCTATCTACCTTACTAGCCCCTTAGCCATGTTAATGTCTTTAGATGAATATTAAAGAGAAGAGACTAGAACCCAGGATCTTCCCTCCCCTAAATGATGATTTTTCCATACATTCTACCACCTATCTTGGAAACCTTTGAACTTGTGTGGCAATTCTAAAAGAGATTAGTATAGAATTGCTATTCTTAATATTTAAAAAATAAAAATAATTCTCCTTGAAGCTATAATTTCAAATTCCTCCTCTTTTTTTTAAGTGTTTGGCTCTTTGCATAGAACCTAATTGAGGTTTCAGATGCATCGCTAACTTAATTTTAATCTCTAGTTGTTCTTCTCTATTTATTTCTTTGCTGTTCAGATGATAAGTATGCAATTATGGTTACCCTGATTAATGTTTTACATATTTCCCCAGGCTTTCATAAAGAATTGACTAAAATATAAGTTACCTTTGGCTTAAAATCCTTCTGATTGGCATTCAGAAACAGGCACAAAATATATGCCATGGTAAACAGAATTCCAACTTATAATTTTGCTTTCCTTTTAAGGAAGGAGGGTGAAAAAAGGGAAGTCATTTTCATGGGAGATTTTGATTACAGTAAAGCTAGACTATGGTTTGAAACCATTATTTTTTTCCATTTCTGCCATTTACTCTGCATAGGAAGAATTAAAATATGGATGTATTCAGGTGTTTTTAACATGATGAGTGGGAATAGAATGCAGAATCAGCTTTTTTCCTCTCTCCATCTTACAGCAAAAATATCACATCTTAAATTGCCTTGAGTCAGAGCACTATTTGTTGAATTATTCAACAGTTTGAACTGGTAGAATTAGAGGATTCATTAGACTTAAGGTCAAAAGTTAAGTTCAAAACATTTCCTTATAGTTATGATATGACTCAAAACGTTGACAGATTCCAGAAAGGCTGCAGGAGCTAAGAGATGTGTGGTCCCAATAAGCTCAAAACATTGTTTTGCCCAGACATTTAGCCCCAACCACTCACAATTGCCCTGAATTAACTTCACATAACTCTGTGTTTAGACATACAAGCAACTATGTGCTGGGTGAGATGCCCAATTGCTTCTTTTCACAAAAAGATGAGAGTGAAAATTATCTTACTGATGGATTATTATTTTCTTGTTTTTATCAACAGCCAATGAAAAAAATGAACCTGAGCCACATAATTTGAAGAAACAAAACTTTTTGTTCATTAAATGAGTTAGTTCTTGGAAGAACCTGGCCTTGAAGTAATGATGAAAACAATATTAAGATTTCTCATTGTAGGTGATGGTAAAATAAAAGATAATGATAATGGTACACGTTCAAAGTGCCAAACTCTCTTGAGCAATAAAACATTCTCCCACTTTCTTCCTAATTCATTTGTAGGTATAGTGCTTGATGCTAATTACCACCATTTTAGTAATGGGAGGAAATGATTATCAGAATATGACCTTCGGAACTCCATTATTTTGTCCCTATGTAACTTCCATTATTTAAGCCCTTCCCATTTGGCAGCTGACCTGTAAAATTTGACTTGGAAAGTATCCTGCACTATCCTTTAGTGCCACCCCAAATTCATTTTCTTACTGTCTGTTGAGGTTCATTTCTATTAGGATACATTAAATTGTTTGGATGTTCCAGAAATAATTGATGGTGAAGCCATCTGAGGAATAAGATGTTTATTTTTTACTTCACCTGTGGCCCTTCTCTCCATTAAGGCTCTTTCTCTCCAGGTAATTGATGACATCTTATTGATCTGAGCTTTAAGACTCTAAGCTACCAGAGGAAGTGAGGTCTCTCAAAGGCATTTGGAAAATACTACCATTTTCTTCTTTTTGAAACACTTCATTTTCTGGACTTTAATTATATTGCCATGCCCTTCACTTCAAAATATATTTCCTCCCACATCACTGAAATATTCTTGGTCTTCTTTATTGACCAAACTTTAAATATTGAGAGTGTTTCAGAACTTGAAATTAGGTCTCCTTCTGGCTTTGCTTACATTCTCCTCCCTAACCTCTGGTGATGTCATGTAATTCATTGTTTTTAAGCACCTTCTATACCAGTATGTTTATATATCCAGTTGAACTCCCTCTTGGATATTTAAGGGCTGTCACATACAAACATGGCTAAGGAGAACTTCTCCCACCTCACCCTTAACCATTTACCCTAATCTTCCCAGACTTTCTAAATGGCACCACCATTTAACCAGTTTCTGAGGCCAAAAATATAGGTGTTCTTAATCTCCCTCCCATCCGATCTGTTAGCAAATCCTGTCTCCTTTAGTATACACCCTGACCCAGACCACTTTTCACCATCTTTATTACTCCAGCCTAGTCTTGGAGCAGCCTCCAAACCGTACCTCTAGACCTGCCCATCTGTGGTCCAGGGCTGAACAGGCCCCATCATGGCCTGGCTTAAAACCTTTCAGTGGCTTCCAGTGAAGCCATGTTTACATTTAGACTCTGTACCATGGCCTCAGGATTCCTTTCTACCTCTCTGATTTCAACACTACCTTTTGTGCTCCGTGCCACTGAGTTTTCTCTGTACCTTTAACCTCCTTTACCACCTTTGTTTCTGTGGCTTTTCTGCTGCTTTTTCTCTAATCTTCCCTCTGCTGCTTCTCTCCTCAATTGTGTCTTGACTCCCTTCTCCTAAGGGACTATTTCTGACCACGTTGCCTGTATCAGCTCCTTTTCTGCCACTCCCTCAGAATAATCCTAACTCACTTTCTTCATAGCATACTTTAGTTCTTGAAATGACTTGTGTTTATATTTTATGCCTGTCTCACCAGAACTAAAGGTCCTCAGGGGTAAGAAATCTGTCTGTTTGGTTCATTGCTCTACTCCCAATGTGCAGAGTGGTGCTTAGCACAAAGTAGCTGTTCAATAAATGCTGAGTGACTAAGTGATATTTACTGCTTTGATTTGCCTCTTCATTTCTGCAGCCCTTTGGACTTATCCTTTAAAGACAGAGGTAACAATTTCCCTTGATATGCTGGACTGAATAATTGGGTTTGCCGAATCCCTCTGAAGAAACTATGTTGCCAGATCCCATAAATCTTTTTAACGTAACTTGGCTTTTTCTGCTTTCCCCTAGGTTCCTACTTTGGGAATGGATTTATTTTATGTTTCAAAACAGTTTTCTCATTTTTAAACCTGTATGTGTGCAACTTTTGGAAGACCATACTGATTCCTTTCCCTTCTCTCTTGGGTTGGGAGTGCTTTGCCTTACATCTTTTTCATTATGTGGTTCTGTAAGAATTTAAACCATCTCTCCCAAGTAGTCTTGCCCTCCATCTCACTTCTCTGGGATTGCAGAATAAAAAAATCCCTCACTTAATCATTAAATTTCTCTCTCTGTCCCTCTCCTTCTCCCTCTCCATCTCTCTGTTATGACTCTAAAGTTGTGCACACAACAAATATAGACACATTGAAGGGAAGAAACAATGAAGCCTGGTGAGATATTGGAGGCAAAGCTGAGGAAATTGTGTTCACTATGCCTTTTGAAGATCATCACCCAGCTGATGATCTTCATCAAGGCAGGAAAGGCTAAGTAGGCTATGCCAGCTTTCTGATTAAGGATTCTCTTTTCTAGCATGAATTTTACATACCTGTGGCATAATTAAACTATTTTTGACATTTCTACTTTTTGAGTGTATGGCGTTATGTAAGTTACAATAGTAGTGATGATGGCTAGATTGTGGAACAGATTAGTCAGGAAGAGGAATGAGACAAAGAGCTCCTAATTAATAAATACAAAAATAAACAACATAAAAGACAGAATATGATTTGGACCAGCACAAAGAAGCAAGATATAATGGATGTTTAAAGAGGGAAAATCACATGTAGATTCGAAGCAAGGTGGGAAAGAATGAAGAGGGAAGCTTCCTGAGAGGGTCCATTTAAGGAGCACACGTGGTGTGAGGCAGGCAACCCTGAGAAAATGTGTCCCAAATGACTGAAATACTAAGGAAGGGGATCATCAGGTCACCTGCCTGTCTGTTGTTGTCCATTAATTTGGAAACCTCTGTTAAGGAAAGAATCACTAGGGAACCCTGATAGACCTTTTGCAAAAGTAAGACCTGTCAAGGGATAGAGGTGGAGCTCAGTGGTAGAGCACCAGTCTAGCATTTGTGAGGCCTTGGGTTCAATTCCAAGCACTATCACAACAAAAGAGAGGCAGAGAGAGAGAGAGAGGATATGCTGAATCAAATAAAGTGTCCATATGTAAAGCTGCTATCCTGGCGACTGCTAGAGATCGGACCATGAACTTGCCCAGTGTTTTGTATGTCAGCAAGGAAACTGAAGGAAGACCAAGTTACATCACTTCACACTGCTTGCCTCATATATTTTCGTTAAGTACTGTAATTTACTATAAAATATAAACCTATCCTAAATGCTAGTATCTGTGAGTCTGATATACCAGTTATCACGAGTCTGATATAACAGTTATGTTTCCCAAAATTATGGACCCCCTGCATTCATCTCATCTGTTTTATACAAGTGATGCCAAATCTGTTCATACAGAACTTGTATCTCTTACCTTTAAACCATTCTGGTTTAGGGGGAGTAATAAAATTAATTCTTCAACATCTTTGTAACCATTCCAGTAATTCCTTCCCCTTCATCTGCCTCCCTTCTATTGCCCACTCCTTCTAGATTCTGTAACATTCTGAGCCTGCAGGGATTGTACAGGACATAATAAAAAGATCTTGAGTATTTTAGGATTTGAAGTGCAATGAAAGGAAATTACTGACACACTGAATTGCCATTTAATGGGAGATGGTGATATCGATCTGGTAATGTTTCCTGCAGTTCTAGCTGTAATAACTGTACAATATCATACACTTTATCAAAATAATTTAAAAGCCAGCAAATGAAGTTGTTATGGAGCCTCTGAGTAAAATTCATGAAATGAAACTCGAGGGTCTAGAAGATGGTCAGGAAGAACAGAAAGGCTTATAAGACTAATTTAGAAGACTATGAAACTCTATAGTCAGAGTAGATTTCTGAGGATTAAGTTAGTGTTTACAAGGGTCTCTGGGCCACTTGGGCACTATTATTTTACAAAGTACAGAATGATGCCCTCACCTCCTTATTTGCTTTGACCATTATTATTCTTCTGAGCTGATGTAAGGTAGCATGTAAACTTGGTTGATTTTTAGGCTATCATTAAATTTATTAGAACATTCCTGGCATAATAAATTGACTTTATGAGGGGTCTGTTATCAGCAGGTTGCAAGTTTAGTGCAAAGCTCAACACATTGGTTTTTATAGTTCCTGATGAAATATCTGGCATTACCAAAAACTAAATGAAAATTATAATGGTATTCCTTAGCATTCTTATTTTCTTAAAGCTCTCAATATTTCTGAAACATTCATAATTATTTTGATCTGTGCTCTTATTATCTTTCTTGAACAATTTTTAAGTTTCCTTCAATATAATTCCTTCATAGTTTTCTTCTCATATGTAATCGAGAACACAACTATGGAGAAATTATTGAGCAAAATTAAGGGAGATTTCTTTTTATTTGGAAAATAAACATCTATTATTTTATTATGGAAATAATAATATAAAGTATTATAAAACCTTAATGTGGTTTTCAACTAAAACTTTCCAATAACTTGGATTATAGCAATAGCTAACTGGTATAACCCCGTAGGACAAGATTATTTGTTAGGAAATTATTTTCATTTCTAGCAGAAACTTTCTCTACTGGCTCTCTTAAATTCTTTTCTGGGTTCACATATACTATGCTCACACTGAGAAACAATCTGCCTGATGCCCACGGCTCACTGGTTTTTGCAGCTGGAGCTCACTCTCAGTGCACCCATGTACTTTTGCTTCCACCTGTTTGGTGTTCACAGAAATCAGTTGCAATTTTGCTCAAATTTTCTGATATCATTAAAACATTTTTTCATTAAATACTTTGCATTAGTGAAATGTGCCTGTGTAAAGATAGTTGTCTCTGCAAATACAAGTCAAATGATAGGAGAATATGGTTTCCCAAAATCTTCTGTCACATTGTAATATCTAAATGTGGCTTTATAAATATCTCTAAGTTATCTCTAAGTTGTTCCTTTATTTCAAAGCATAGCTAAATGGAAATCACAGACAGTTAACTGTGTGCTGTTCCTGCAAGATAAAGGTGAAACTAAACAGCAAAACCCTTACTGTGTAGGAAGGTGGGGGTGGGGAAAGGACTTGGCCCTTTTCAAACAATTGGTGAGACTGTAGGTCATGAAGAATTTTGACTTTGCTATAAACATTTTCTCTTGGTTGTGCTTCACTGTAACTGTTTTTAGAGTTAGCCATATATCTGAATGTTCTCTACACCTTTATAATTTTGCCTGCTCTCTTTGGTTTTCCCATGATAAATTTTAGGGTCATATATTTTGGTTGTTAGATCTAGAAATCTGTTAATGGAAGCTGTGATGTATAAACATACATATATGTGTATATTTATATATATATATATGCGTGGATGTGTGTGCATATATATGCATACATAGATTTCCTATATAAGAAAATTATAATAAATTTCTTACATAATTTAAATATAATAATTTCCTATCTAAGCAAATCTAAATAAAAGAATAAAAACAGGTGAGGACCAATTCTTTAGGTTTGAATTCCATTTGGACAGAGTTAACTTGCAGTCTTCAGTGATTCATATTAGATCCCCTGTCATCAGTGATGATTAGAAAAGATGGAAGTGGATTGGGAGATGTTTCTTTGGAGATCATCCTGTCATAGGAGACATTGTACTTGGAGTGGGATATGCCATGGGTATTGGTTGAATCTTGTTAACTCCTACATGTGTATATCTGAGTGACTTCCTGCTCTTCAAAAGTAGGTGCTGTTAGATTCTGAAGACCACAAGAATGCCAAAAGACGATGAGAAAATAAAAAAAGTAGATATCTGTCAATATACAGGAAATGTCTGTATCTAGTGGCTAAAATACTAGCGTGAGTAATGTAAAAGTGCATCCAAAGAAAAGTAACGTCATTTACAATCACATTAGTATACATTTATCTAGGATTTTATAGGCTCTTTATACTGTGTAGACGATCCCTTAAGGTATGCAGTTTGATCTAAATATCCATCTGTGCCCACCTGCCTCCCATCTACGATCTGGTCAGCCCTGTGTTTTCTCAACCTGTCCTCTCACTGCTGAGGCCACTCCCTTCCCCATAGGTACAGAAGGCATTTGTAGGCCCATTAAGACACAGACCCTTAAGGTATGGAAAACACATTCTCTTTCAAGAGGAATAAGAAGGAACACTAAGTAAATGATGACAAAGGGAGAGTTTTAGAGAGGTCATCCACAATTCTCTCTCATAGGGGTCTACTGTTTTAGGCAACAAATCCTATATATTCAAACTGCTTAATGTCCTTTTGTATATCCTTTTTTGAATAATTATTATAGTATCTATATTATTTTGTTAGTTGTACACATACTGTGTGTCATTTACTCTTCTTAGTGCTTCATGCATCTTAATTATCTCTCTTTTACAAACACACATTAAAGCAGGAATCCTTTTTGTATCCCCGTTAATGAGGTAAAATAAGCAAAGTGAAGAATATTTCCTGAAGTCTCATACTTAGTAGTGAATGAGGATCTGAAGACACACAGTCTTGAATCAGAGTCCATCATCTGTTACCTTGCCTTATTAAATCATTATTAATTGATCTCAGTTTCTCAAGGAAAATGTATGTTCAATAAATATAAGAATTTATAACTAACCTTTTTGCTATAGATTTTGTATGGAATCATAAATATCCCTAGGCAAGCAAAGACTTTAACATTCACCCCATGCTATGGCCACTTTCCAAGAAATCGCTAACATTAGTGATCAGAGAAGATCCAACATGTAAACTGAGGTTCTCAGATTCCTCAGCCAGTTCTTAGGTCTCATCACACAGATTTAATATCCCAAAGGCCCATTCCTATAGCAATTATGAGATTGGTTATAAGACGAAAATAATTGGAGAAGCCTGGATGTAGTGATTTAGAAAAAGTTTTTTTTTATTAAAATACTCAAATGGTTTTGCAATACATTCAAAAGACATACTTTTTAGACATTTGGAAAGTGTCATTTACATATCATTTATGAAATACAGCAGCAACTAATTAATGGAAATGAGAACTTTAAGGCATATATGTGTCTCTTCCTGTGTGTTACTATTGTCTTTCCTTGGGCCAGTTTTTCTTTGCTCCTAGATTATTGCAGTAGTTTTCAAAAGTGGCTTTTCTGTCAACATACCTTCTATCTGTCATTGATGAACCATGACCTTTTAAAATCACAAACATGATCATATTCTTTTTTCCCTTATTTCAGAGGTTCTCAAAACTAATTCTATGTTGGAGTTAGCTCTCCCTAACTCAGCTCCTAGGGATGTATCTGATTTGATCCCTGTCTGTCCCTTCACCTTCATTTCTATTCAATCATTCCACCACCCAGCATGCACACTCCATTGATTGGGCCTCACCAAATCACTTGTCATTCCTAGAATGTGGGATGGTTTTTCATACCCATGGACTTCCATACACAATTACTTGTGCCAGTACTTCCTTTCTTTTCTTAGTGTTTTATTTTTTACTTGTTCTTCAGAATTCAATTGAATTTATAAACAATATGTCTTCTTTGATTTAGTAACTCCACTTCTAAGAACCTCTTTTAAAGAAACAACAATTTATATTGAAATACATTTATTGCTACTACTTACAAGAGCAAAAGTATTGTATTTCAAGCAACAAAAGTATCAGTAAGACATCTGGTTTAATAAGTATCATGCAATATTACATAGCTTTTACATTTGTATTTTCACTGATTTTTGATAATAGATGATCTATAATATAATATTAGGTTTAAAAAGGTATAAAACAGGGCCAGGGATTTAGCTCAGTGGTTCTGCCACCTGCCTCACAAGCGCAAGGACCCAAGTTCGATCACTGGTACCAAAAAAGAAAAAGTACAAAATACCAGCCTGTGTAATTGCATTCCCATTTGTATGTTTTGCTGTCTTTAACTGTGTATAGTAGGGAGGTGAATAAGGAGAATGCAAAACATCACTGGAGGATTTATCTGAAAATTAGGAGAAGTCCTTTGGGTGATTGAATTATAGGGTATTTTATTTTTCATATTATCATTTGATATATTTTGTGAGTTTCCACAGTATGGGTGTGTTTTACAGTGAAAAAAATAATTAAACTTATGCTAGTGAGTTCAAGATCTACCTTCCTGGGAAACCTACCATGAACTCCCTTTCTGATTGGATACCTCTCCTGAATTTCTTCAGGCCCTGTGCTTGACTGCACTTGTGCACCTGTGGCAATAAATGGTCATCACTGATTTATGGATTTCTTCCCAGTCCTACTCTATAGTATTCTTAAGGCCAGGCATGAGTCTCAAATGACTTTCCCTCATAGATCAGCACTGTAACTGTCCTGTAATAAATGTTCAGTCAAAGGTAATAAATCATTGAAGTAAAAATGAAGCCTCTTCTGGAGATAAGCAATTCCCCTATCACTCTCTAGTCATCTGTGTATAACATTATATCTGGGGAGAACTGGAGCCTGGGAGAAAGGATTATGTTTGAATCATTCCTTTTCCTAGTAACTTACACTAGAATTCTCATATTTGAGGGTCCTACAATTCAAACCCCTATCCCCAGCATCTGACCCTACAAAGTGTCTCTTTAAAGTCTGTTTAAATGCCATCAGCTCCTTGAAGCCCTACCTGATATCCCTAGTCAGATCTGCAGATTTTAAATTTATCAGAACTTACTATCTCCTGCCTTATTTTTAGTCTTTTTTGTCTGTATTTTATTCTGCTATCAGATTTAGGAATTTAGTCATTCCACAATTTATGCATCAAGATGATGTACATCATAAATATGTGCAAGTTTTCAGTTAAAATAAATAGATAATTTTTTTAAACTACCTTAGGGATCATAAGCATAAAAAGCCCATCTTTTTCAAATTTCGTTCCTTAACTGTGCCTAAAGTTTTTTATTTTTTATTTTTTGCAGTTCTGAGAACTGAACCCAGGGGCACTTTACCACTGAGCTATAGTCCCAGCTCTTTTTAATTTTTTTTTTTAATTCACTTGTGATTCTCCTCTCTGAGCATTCTGAGTAACTGATTATAGACCTACACCACTACGCTGGCTTATGATTATATTTTTTGCATAGTTAGGGCTCTGTAAATGATTGTGTACTTGTATCACTGACTTTGATTGATTATTTTTTCTCATTTAGGTCTTCCTGACCAGACAATTTAAAATTAAAAAAAAATTTTGCTCAGTAAGTTTATCTATGTCTGGTCCTGTTTTTGTTCTGTTTATTTGTGCTCTATAGTAATCATCATTTAAGATATACTATCTAGTTTACTTCTTTATTCAAATGTAAGCCTCAAATATATTGCAGAGATGCCTACCACTTTTGTTCATGAGTATCCTCAGAACCCATGAATGTGCCTGGTACACAGAAGGCACTCAATAAATATTTGTGAGGTAAACTCTGAAGAATGAATAAATTCATTTCCATTCTCTTCAACAAGTCAGTGCTAAATGTTACTATTTGCAAAGAACTATGAAAAAAAGATAAGTAAAATGTTAGAATTATGGTTTCTTATCCACAGAACTATTTTTGAATCTCATATGAGGCATTATAAATAGATGTAATACAGAATGATCTTTAACAAGTAAAATAAAGTACTGAAAGTGATCAGGAGGAGTTTAACAAATAGAAGATTTGAATTCTTCTAGATATATCTATGGAGGCTTCTTGGAGGAAGTAAAATATGAACTGAGTCTTGTAACATGGTTAAAAACTGAAGAGCAGGATATAAAACTTTGTGGCCTGTGGGGATGGCCAAAATAAAAAATGAAAGTCAGTTATGACAAAATGAATTTTGAGGACAGTAAAGAATTTATTTATCTCTTGTTGAAGTGCAGAGTGTGAGATGAAAGATTGAGAAATTTTTCTTAAGGATAGGTTATATATCTCTGGGTACTGACCAAGATCATCTTGGAAAAGGTAATTTGCATAGAGGAACTTAAGGGGAGTTAAGGGAAACAGAGCTCAGCTGGGAATCTGTTCTAAGAAACCTGATTTGAATGAATAAAGGCCCAGGTTTGGGTGACTATGGGCATTATATCCCCAGAGTTTGAGTGGTTACATGTAAAGTGATACAAGAGACAGTTTTGAGGATGTAAGTAATATAACTCAGTTTCTTACTATGTTCCTTCATTTGTAAAACAAAAAAGTTCTTTTTGCCAGCTCATGATAGATTAGATAGAAAATATAAATTAATTTGCATTTAATAGTAACTTTTGCTGTGAAAGCAGGTAATCTCAGAATTTTGTGGAACTCAATAACCATGCGACCTTTTATCCACTGCATTTACCAGAAATTTACAATATAATTTAAATTTCAGAAAATAAGACTTTGAAGCAAGCATCCTCATTTTATAGATAAGAAAACTGAAATTATAGAGATTGAGTGATTTCTTCATAGTCACATAGCAAAAATTTACAGGGGTGATACTGGAAGTGGTCTTTGAACTCCTATTTTTCTACAAATCCTACTTCAGGGTTCTTCTATAGCCCAGCAAAAGTCTCATAAAACCTGGAGAAATCTTCCTTCATCATCTTGGTGTTACCTCTCCAGAAAAGATCAGACTACTAACCATTTTATTTTCATTACAGCAAAAGCATATCTGAGACTTAGTTATCAGTGACAAGTTTTGCCCCTGAGTTAAGAGGCATTCAGGTTTTTTACTTGCCACGTAGGTTGGAGGAGTATAAAGTTCATCAGTCAGAAATTTTTACACTACACTGCCACCTCAGGAATTAAACCTTAAATCATTTTCTGAGGCTGCCTAGCAGCTGTGACAGTCAGGTAAGCCTAGTTTTATCACGACACTGGCTCTGTAACTCCTCCTAAATTCTCTACTCATTATTTTTCATGGTTTGGTTTCAGAGCCTTTTTAGCTAGCAGTTCAACAAATGCCCAAAGAGCTGAATCCAGTTTCTTTTCATCTTTTACAGTTAATGATGGCCTATTCACTTGAATAGGCTCTGGTTCACTTTCAATTCAGAAACAACCAAGCAATGTACTTCTCCTACTCTTTCTCAGTGATGCTGGAATAGCATGTCCTCCTCATGTTTTCTGGAAGCACTCATTAAAATGGCCTATATATAAAATGTGACAGCCACAGGATGAATATGATATATCATTCATTCAGGCATATACTTTTTACTTCACCACCTTTTTATGACTGTTTATTATGCTAGTGTACCCTGAAGGATTTTGACCTTATCTTCAAATATCTTAACATCTACAGTGATGATAAGGTACCTTTTCCTTAAACTGTTGGCTGATTCACCACAAGAAAGTGGTATTCTTCCTTTTGTATCTGGGGACAATAAAGATTACTTGGGACTTTATGAACTCTCATATGCCTTTGTATGGCATTTCTATATTTATTTATTGCTGTGAGTTTTCTTAAGGCTTGAAGCAAATTTTATTCATTTATCTCTACTTCTTCTGAACTAAAAAGCATAGAGTAGACCTAATTGAATATATAGTCATAAAAAATAAAGTTACGTGCATAATGAAGTACACTTCCATTGACAGAATGTTAAGCAGGCATTATTTGAGCTTGTTTGACAGGTGAAATGTAGAAAAAAGAGGGTAGACATGACAGCAGAGTCTGTGTGGCATTTCAAAGATAGGAAGTAAAGTGTAAGGCTTCTGTGAACTGCAAGGAATTGTTCTGTTAGGATGGACTGTGTGGTTTACAAGGACAAGAATGCAGAAGTAATTTTAGAAACATAGCATGGGTTTTGAGTTCTGTTTTGTAGACAAAGGAGTGATTAATCAAGGCTGTTTTTGTTCAGTGGTGTTTGATGCAATTCAAAAGTCTCCATGTCTTAGGTTTTAGGTGAAGAAGTCGGAAAAGCAATATAGTCATGAGAGACTGGAGCCTAGAAAAGTCCATCCTGGAGAATAGGACCAGGAAGGTCTAGGGTG
>NW_004624735.1:37016276-37034356 GCF_000247695.1 Heterocephalus glaber
TTTCTGATTTCATTTTTTCCAGATCCCCTTTTGTTGCCAGTTCAGTGGGTCCAGGTGGTTGAGTATCAGAGTGTTCCATCTCATTTCCCTTTAGGGTTGCTGTAGGTGATCTAGAATTCTGGTTTTGAGACTTATTTACGTGTTTTCTCATTTCGACTGGGGAGATGGGGGTGTGCTGTTGGCACCCTAGCTGCTCACCTCCTCTGAGCTGGAAGAGGTGGTCCAGGTGCCAGGAGTGGCAGTAAGAACGGTGACCTGATAGCCCCTTTCTCTGGGCCGGGAGCAGTGGGACGTTTCGTGGCCTGGAACCCCTTTTCTCTGGACCAGGAGCTGTGGGACGATGGCTCAGAAGCCCCTACCTCTGTGCCAGGAGTGGCGGGACAGACAGCAGCCCAAAAGCCCTTTCCTCTGGTCTGGGAGTGGTGGGAGGGATCGTGGCCAGGCAGCCCCTTCCTCTGGACCAGGAGCAGTGGGACAGTGGCTCAGAAGCCCCTACCTCTGGGCAGGAATTCTTTAAATGCTGAGAACTTGAATAGCTCCAGTACAGTGGTCTGGTGGTCCGTTGTCCTCTGAGTCTTTGTAGTGTGGAACCAGGTGGCTATACAGAGAAGAGGCCAAAGGAGTGGGGAGGGGGGGTGTCCAGTTGATTGTTGATTCGGTGTTTTCCACGTGACTGGCAACCTTGGGACCGTGTCCGCAGACCTGCCTCTCTGCAGTGGGCTGATTCGTTGTTTTCTGTGTGACTGGCGAACTCAGGACTGTGTCCACAGACCAACCTCAGAGTTCTTGTGTGTTGAACTCATTTGTCAATCTTGGGGCACATTTTATTTAAACAAACCCTTGTGGTTTTTTAAAATGAAACCTTGAAGAGGCTGTGTACCAGGAAAACTTTTCTCTACCTACGCATCTGTGCATATGCTTCCAAGATAGTTCCTCAGATCTGGTCCTGGGAATGCTGGCAGATAAGCATTCTCCATAGTATGGCTGTGACTGGCTGATGCTCCTCTTGTTTCCCCAGAGGTGAGTGCAGTGCTGTGGAAGATCCTTTATAAATATCTTTTAAGTGGAGTCCAATTGCCAGCATATAGTCAAAGATACCATTATCTCAGGAGCATCAGAAACAGAAGTTTTTGTCTAGGTTAGAGTTAGATGCTTATAGCTCATACCTGATAGAATTTTCTACTAGGAAAAGATCATTACAGGTATTATTTTTCTGGGTCCTTTACAAATGGGATTATGCCAGGCAGAAACATGGGAAAGCAGTGGATTATCATCAAATCAAATCAGTAGTTATCTCTGGGACAAGACAATGGAGGGTTTTCAGAAGAGTTCAAATTATATGCAGATGACAGAAGACTGATATCTATATACTACATATATATGCTAGGGATCAAATCAAAGGTCTTATATGTAGAAAGCAAACAAACCCTACCACAGCTACATCCATTGCCACCCTGCCTTTCAGCTTTTAAAAATGGGGAAAATGCAAGTACAGAGCTAGTATTTTAGATTACTGTGCAGGTTCTGTTTACAATTTGTATGTGCATTGGCAAGATTACACCTTTGAAACATATCCTGTTTCTTTTTCTGTTTAAATACAAACTTGTATGTGTACCCAGTTTTTTCTAAGATCAATTTTGTATTAACAAGGTGTTATTATTATTTTGCTAAATGTTTAGGCTTTCTATACTGGACGTAAATTGTATTTACTCTGCAAAGCTTTGTGTGTGTAGGAATGTGAATTAGGATACTAGGCAGAAGTAGTGCACATTACAAATTGTTAAGTGCTGAACCCATTTTGTTCCTAAGATCATCCCATTCTCATAACTGTAGTGCAACTCATTTGAGGAATACACTCCAGTGGCTATTTTATCATCTGTGTGACATCTGGGGACAGGCAGTTAAGTCTCTTCAGTTTTTATGAAATAACCCATCTTAGCCAAATCTGAAATTATCCTTTTTATGCTCAGGGAAAAACAATAATCTTGGCAGAAGAATCTTGAATCTGTTTGTGTGTGTGTGTGTGTGTGTGTCTGTGTGTCTGTGTATGTGTGTGTGTGTGTGTATGTGTTCCATGTTTTGTCTCATAAGAGGAAACATTTGTGTGTTTTAAATTTAGTGCCAAAATGAAGACAAATTTTTCTCAGTCCCTTATGTATTAGTATATGTGTGTTGGACTGAGGCAGTAGAGAGTAAAAGTGGTTATGTGTCTTATGGAGAGGATATCTGTGCTTTGTTTTCTAGAATATTCCACCTTGCTTTCCCGCCCCTCCTGGTAGGGTTGGAATGTGGTGGACAGGATGGCAGGTGGAGGGTAAACAGTTTGGCACAAGTCCTTAGTGCCACTGCTAATGTTCTTCCCCAAGATGAGAATGTTGGCAAAGAAACTGCTGCTTAACAACAGCAGACTCTCTTCTTCTCCCTGGAGACAGTGCTTTCCCTTTTCTGTTGGCCTGGGGCTTTAGATCAGACATGGTTCGTAATGGGGAATACTTCCCAGTTTTGGCAGTGGGTTGTACATTGCTGGTGATGTTTTGTCACTCTAGCAGCTGATGTATTGCAGAAATTCAGTACGCAGTGTCTGTGGATTGGAAAACTTCAGGGTTCAAGTCTTTTTTATTGGCTTCAAGACAGACATTCACCATACCAGGGGTATTGATTATTCCAAATTTCATATGACACCAGCCTATGTAATCTAGTGGTGAGTAATGATATTAATGCAGAGATCCTAGAAATAGCTTTGAGAACCTTCTTATGTGCATGGAGGGAATGTGCTCCATTTACTCATTCAGTCCTGTATATAATCAGCAAAGAGTAACTGAGTGGAATGGATTGGCTTGTTCAAAGACAGAACATGTTTTTAGTGTAGCTGTTTCTCCCAAATAGCCACATTTGAATTAAACATTGTCTTTGATAACTAGTTCATTTAGGAAAGCCCCTTATTTTCCTTGTTTTAATAATATATACCACACTTAGAATATGGTTATGGACATTTTACTATCGTGACAGCATGGCAGAAATAATTCTAGCTGCTGCCAGCCATCTTTTGGTTATATATCAGGAGCTCAATTTGCCTTTTGCTATTACAGCTTGTGGTATCTGCTAGATAAAAACTGCTTCTAGTGGTTGGGACTGCTTTAGGGGTGTAGCCTGAAGTATTCAGTGAATCAAACTGTGACTTCAAGTTGGCTCATTCTTCCCTTTTGAGCAAAAAAACAATATGTGAAGAATTCTGATTACAGTTCAGATCTTCAGCTTTAAGAAGTTACCCTTTGAGCTTGCTCTGTAAATAGTGATTAGTTGCAAACCTTCAATTTTAGTTCTTCACAACCCAAAATGGTGCCTGGGTATCGAAGAAAAGCTCTTTTCTCACTGCAGAAGCAGTTTAAACAGTAGATTCCTTAGCAGGGAGACTAAAATAGGTTTCCTATTGTTCAAATGGGTGTTTTAAGTGCTTTGCAGGTGTATCTTAGAGAATGGAGGTATTTATTTTTAATGAGAAGAACTGAAGAATAAAAACAATCAGGGCACTGGAGAATTGCAGATCAAAGCTTTCTTCATTATAAAACAAATGAAGGCCTCCATCCTAGTAGCTGGTAAATTCATTAATTTTTAATAGACGAATAGGCTATAAATGGTAATTTAATTCTTTTGGGAGAAGATCGTTTAAGTGGTGTTTAAAAATCTACATACTTAGGTAGTTTGGAGTGAAAACCTGCTGTGACATCTAAGGTGGTAAATGTACAGTGCAGTTGAGAAATTTGTTCAGAAGCACTACGAGTCCTTCATAATTGTTCTCTTTTACCCAATGTATTGTGAAAGAGTTTGTGCTATAGCCATTTTCAGTAGTTCTTATGGAGCTGGGTTTCCACCTTGCTGTTTGAGTCAGAAATGCCATCGTCAATAAACAGAGTTATGTGAAAAAATAATAAGCAAATTTCAAAACTCTTAAAACTTCTATTCCACATTTTTCCTAGTTGATTAAGATCTCCTCTCATTCACAGTATACTGGCAATCTTCTCCAAGTGATTGCAGAGAGTAGTTTCTGTCCTTTACTTTTGAAACAACAGCCATGGTATTTGTTGAGGAAACAAGCTTTGCTCTCCAAATGACGGTTGGCTCTATGAGAGAGCCTGGCTGGGAAGTGTCTCTGGTACTCCGGGGCAGCCCCACCAGAAAGTGTGTCTGTTGCCAACTAACCACATCATAAAGGTCATGGAATTGGGAGTAGTAACAGCTGATAAGATGCCCAGAGTTTGGAGCCATTTTACAGGTTCAGAGTGATTGCAGAGCAAATGGGTTGATTGCGATATAGCTGTGCACATAGAAAAATGCATTTGTAAAACAGAAGTCACTGCTGTGGTGAGAAATACCTTTTGGAAAAGAATATTATTTATGAAATATAAAAGTTTGGATGGAGAAAACATGGAATAGACATACAATGGAACATGCTCATCCTTTAAGAAGCATTAACCTTTTATAATATGTGACAACATGGTTGGACCTTGAGGACATCATACCAGTGAAATAAGCCAAGCACAGAAAGACATAAATCTACATAAATCTAAAATAACAAAATTCATAGAATTAAAATACTGTAGCTGTTAGTGGTTCAAGCGCCATGAAAAATGTAGAGTTATTAATCAAAAAACATAAAATTAAACAAGATGAATAAATTTGAGACCTTGTGTATAAGATTGGATCTATAGTCAACAGTGAAAGAGCATGTGATTCTATCCTCTGCTTTAAAGAAAAGGAAACTGTGGCTAATTGTGATTAAGGAAAATCCCTAGGACATTAAACCAATCATTACCTGGATTTGATTTTTGCATTTCTTGTCCTTTAACTCTGCATGCTGGCTTATTTATCTTTTCATGTTAAATCCTTTCCTGAAAGAAGGCAGCACATAAATAAATGAATGAATTTATACATCCTGTGTTTTAATATGTTCTATTATATCAATTTGTTTACCTGCTTTATAAACTACACATGTCTGGCATCACCTTTGCCTTCCTTCTCACATATCTCAAACTTAGAGTTGCATAAAGCCATGAACCATGCAAAGTAAAATAAACATAAGCATCTATAATTCTCTCATGTGCTTGTGAGTAGTCCAAAAATAGTGCTAGAGAATAACCATCATAAATAAAATATTTCAGTTTTTGTCTTCTAGATTTGCTGGACCACACTAGTTTAGTACTTTGGTGATGGCCACTTAAACATGATCTAGATAAAAAAGAAAGATTGCCCATGTCATTGTCTCCTTTTTTATTCTTTATGAATGTGCTGACAACTGCCTCAGAACTGCTGGGGCCTCAACAATCATCTATTATCCTTCAGGCTCTGTTTGGGGGTTCACCGTTTGCTGGGGTATCAGAGGAGTAGGCCAGTTCTTAATGCAATGAGGTGCAAGACTGTGAAAACAGTCACAGATACTCATTCTTTTCTGACCGAAATTGGTGGTTTTAATCACACACGTTGGGTGGTAGTTTCAAAACTTCCAGTTTTTGAAGGGTTAATCCTTTGAGTTGGGAGATTCCTGTGCTTGTCAAGGTTGTGATTATCAGTTCTCCTTGCATCTAGACCATGTGTTAGTTTCCTTATGTTCCAGATTCTAATATATTCAGTGGTTTTCTCACCATCCTAAGTAGAATCATTAAAGGGAATCTAAAACTTAACATGAACAAAATGGATCTTAAGTATTTACCTCACATACATTCTTCTTATGCCATCTTACTGTGGCAGAAGAATAAATAAATGATAACTTCATCATCTTTCGAATTTGAAGCCTCCGATGTGTGCTTGTTGTGTGTGTGTGTGTGTTGTGTGTGTATGTGTATATTTATGTGTTAGTGTGTATGTGAACTCTTCCTTACTCAACTTTTCAGCAAATCCTTTTAGTCATATTTTCATAGTATTTCCAGAATCTGATAACTTCGTTGTGGTCAACTTGCTCCAGGTCATCATTTTTCCTCTAGGAATCATTACAATAATTAGTCTTGCTCTACCCTTTTCCTGACTCTTGCAGTCATGAAATGAGAGCCAGGCTAAAAAGTAGAGAACAGGGTGAAAACACTGAAGATCACTTATTCAAGACTTGGGGCAGTGCCTAATCCATACTCCTCAGCTTTGGGATCCAGCTCTGTGCTTCAGGCAATAAGATTAGCTAATTAGAAATTCAGTTGGAAAGGGGAGCCCAGAATTGTTGTCTTATTTGACAGAATCAACATCTGTGCCCCCTTTCTCTGGACAAAGAGATTTGGTCCAAATGTATATTGTGCTTCAGCAGGCAAAAATAATTTCTACTTCCTTATATCTGAGCTGCAGAGGAAATCCCAATCTACTCTGACCATGAAAATCAGAGAATTTCAGAACTGGAATAGTTCTTAGAGATTTTCAGCCCTTCTCTTCCTAAGGGTGCTCCAGCCATTTGGAAACACCTTTGAGTTCTCCAGTACATTGGTGTCATTCTCAACCTGAACTTTGTATGGTCTGCTCCAGGTCTTAAAATTGCCCACCACATTCCTCTGGCAAACTATACCTGCACTTTAGCATTCAGCATAAGAGAGAGAACAAAAGTAAAAACTTGCAAATTTTTTCCAAAGAAAAGTAAAGTAAAGACAGCTGTATCATGGTTTACTTTTATGTTTGGTGTTTATTTCCCTGTACAGAACATTTATTTGGGTAATAGTATAGGTGATGCTAGCATATGAAATTTGCTTAATGCTTCAGTTGCTCTTACTTAATACAAGGCAGAATTTTACAAACAAGTGTATCTATTAACAGATATTGATAGCTGCAATCAAGGCACAGCCTGTTGTTGATTAAATAAATTCTTAAATTAATGATAAACAGAAGGATAATTTTTAAAATATGCTAAGTGCATATCTTTAGCCTAAGTTTGTGACTACATTAAGTATGTGTTGATCATTATTATCCTTAGGGAGAGAAGGCATTAGGTTACTTTTTAATGAATCCAGATGTCCAGGACTGAATTTTTGTTGAAATTTAAACATACCTCCAGCAGTAGTTTCCAAGCTAGAGCTGTTGAACACCACCATGGGGATGGTAAGTGAGGTGAGACAGCTGCTTTTGTCTGAGGAAACTTAATTTGCGTGACACTTGCCTTCTGTCTTCCAGAAAATTAGCATGTGCCTTTCTAAAACACAGAGTGGGAGTGCTATAGTGTTTATTAAGCAGATCCAATTTATGTCCCTTCGTATCTGTGTAGCTATATGTAAAATTTTAAAAATTGTACTGCACGCAACAAATTCTTCCTATCTCTAATGACACTTATTTAAAAGGAGGTCCATTTAAATCTGTGGAATATAGTAGGAAGGACAGAACTGACATTTATAGTGTTCTATGTGGCTGCCAGGGGACTAGTATATTCATTGTGCAAACAAATGGCACTTCCTGCTGGATTCTGATATCAGAGGTATTGGCTCATTTCAAATACTTCTGACCAAAGCTCAAAGTTATCTGAACTGGTGGAGGAGGCCACAGCAATTGATCTATGTTTGCCTGAGAGAGGGCAGGAGCTACAAAGCTGAAATGAAAAAGAAGCCACAGGAAGAGATGAGGTTTCCACTTGCTCCAAACCCAGCTCTCTTCTCTGCCCTTACTGGGAGGTTGAGTTTGTGAGGTTTCCAGGCAGGTTATCAAATTGAATAAGCAAAAAATGTATATATAACATCTATTAAAATGGTAACAGTGGTTATATATTGGGGTCATACAATCATAGCCATGATTATAATTTTCCTCTCTATATTCATATATATTCTCTAAATTTTCAACAACTAATTGAATTTTGTCTGAATTAAGGGAATGAAAAAAATAGGATGAAGGCTATTCTCATTGAAAAGTTGGAGACTATGCATGACCATAAAATTATAATTATACATATGATTACCTACCCTGATAAATAACAACAGTTACCATTTTGAGGTATTACCACTTCATATACCACTTCATTTAATTTTTTCTTTATCCAGTTTGTATATATGGTACATACCGTTGTACTTTTTATATTAGTGATCAATTTCCTTCATTGAGCAATTAAAAATAATTGCCTTGTAGACAAGGGGATGTCTCAAGGGAAAGATTGAGGGCCTTCTAGCCCTTCCTTATAATCCACTGGAGAATGATTATCCAAGCACACAGAAAAACAACATGCTCAGAAGTAGTAAAGTAGAACAGTCTTGTTGTGTTTATAAAACTCTTGAAATTATTCGGAGGCCCTCTAACCGTTGTAGTATCACTAGGGGTAGGTAAAGGATTTTTTATCTGTCTATATTAGATATGAGAAAATAAGGTAACAGTCTAAGGACACTAGCCCACAAGTATATGGTTGGATAGATGCTCAGATTTCTAATGAAATGGCTTTCCTACCACATTATTAAATCAGTCTATTTCATGTTGTCTTGGTCTGTTTGGGCTGTCATGGAAGAATACCTTAGATGAGTGGCTTAAACAACAGATGTTAATTTTCTCACAGTGTTTGAGGGTGGAAAATCTAAGATCGAAGTTTTGTCTAATTGGGTTTTTGGTGAGGGCTCTTTTCCTGGCTTATAGACACCTTCTTGCTTTGTCCTCACCTGGCCTTTCTCAAAGTGCACATGTGGAAAAAAGTGTTCCTCATGTCTTTTCTTATTAGTACTCTAATCATTTTGGATCAGGGCCTCTATCTTTTTTTTTTTTTTTTTGGTTCCGAGGATCAAACTTGGGACCTTGCACATGTGAGGCAGGCGGAGGAACCACTGAGCTAAGTCCCCAGCCCTGGGGCCCCTGTCTTTATGACCTCATTTTACCTCAATAACCTGTAGAGGTCCCATCTCCAAAGACAACCATACTGGTGGTTAGGACTTCAGCCTGTGAATTATGGGCATGACACAGATATATTCAATCTATAACATTTGTAAGACAAATAGTATACTATGGTCATTGTTTTTGTACTGTTAAGAAGTCTCAGGGGCAGAGACCTATCCATGATCAGTTGCATATAATACTGTAGTGGAGATACTTGTGGACCTACATCAGGCCATAAATTAGGGAAGGCATCTACTGGGAAGTGATACATGAATCATTCCTAGGGAGACAAGTAGGTGCTAGATGAGAGGATAGTGATCAAGAATTAAGGGGTGACTCCATGCTGCTGTCTGCTTCTAGCACAAATAAATCAAAATTACTTGTTTTTCTCTTTTCTTTCTTATTTTGTCTATTTACTATTTAACATCATCTTTACTTGATTTTATTAAATTTTTTAAGCCATGCAAATCCTCTTCTCAGACTTTCTTTTCATTTAGGAATATGAATAAATGAAATAGAGAACTCAAAGTCAGGTAGTTGTGTTGATGTTAATTCTAGGCATGCATTTCTCTCCTTATTACAAGTCTTGTCTATTTCAAGAGATAGTTAAAAGATTTAGCATCACTTGTGTAATTTCTATCAGTCCTTACTGATCTCTCCCAGTGTAGTTTGCTTGCTTTATTCAGTGGCCACAGGCATGTTTTTTTTTTTTTTCTCTCAAGGTCTTTCTAATCACCTTGGCAGGAGCATATCTGAAATTTCAATTTGACTGCTAAAAAAAGGACATGAGAGACCTAGAGTTTTTCTATAAAATGCATTTCTTATGTCATGGTCTCATTTACTCACTCAACTCACATTTATTGAACATTAACTTCTTGTCATAAACTCTTCTGTCTAGAACCGTGTGTTTTATGCAGAATAAGATAATTCTTCACCTGAGATCCATGGAGGCTAGTGCAGGAAAATGATTCAGTCTTCAGCTTATACACTGCATTGATTCACAGAGAGCCGTGGGAACATGTATGGAGAATGATTCTGAGGTTGTATTCAAACTCACACAGATTTCTCAGGAGACTGTGGTGGATTAATGAGGGCCATCATGAATCATGGACAGGGACTTGAGGGGAAAATAAGCAGTGACTTCAAGCTGTATGTTTGCTGTCCCGGGCTGGACCATGTCTGAATACAGTTCTTTCACTGATTTATGGATGCAAGATCAAAAAAATTATATCATCTGCAGTGGGAAAAAAATCAGTCTTCCATGGTGATCTGTTATTTTATATTTAAATTTTGATTATGAATGCATTTTGATCTCTGGAAAGATCATCTTCCATAGCTTTTCTTCCCTTTTCTCTTTAAATTGTAGCTTACATTAGAGAAACTGATCTGTTCTTGAGGGAATAATCCATTGTCAGTAGGGATTTATCAATGGGCTTATGCAAAAGTATGAGAGAAGCCAACTGCATTGTGACAGTGGAAAGAATGGGCCTTAAACCCTCAACTTTTTGTTCTATAAAGAAATTCTCATTCTTGGATGTGCAATAATCACCTTGAATGCTTTTTTTAAAATCAAGAACCACCCTAGATCATAGAATATCTGGAATAAAAACTAGGCATTAGATTCCATTGCAGAGCCTGGAGAACTGTCTCACGAGAACAACTCCAGCCTCTACCAGATAAACATGGCACAAAGGATGTGGAAGTAGAGGGAGGAGGCCACAGTAGAGATTGTTGCTGCATAAGTGATCTCTGCGAAAACTCAGTGTGTACATATATACTTCAGATATTCTGTCCCTCACTGCACCCACTAACATTATGCTTCTCCTAGGTTAAAAACAGAATTCCATCTTTAATTCCCATACAATGTTTGGAAAGTAATTCAAGGTTGTTGCTAAGAACATATAGTTAAGGCCACAGGCTTTGGAGTTCGAAAAACTAAATTCAAATCTGATCAAGTGTATGGACTTTAGCACATTAGTTAGTGATATCACAATTCCGTTTCTACCTCTGGAAAGTGCCAGAATAATACGTGCATTGAACAATTGTTTAGAAGTCAAATGAGCCTGTATGTCATAGGAGCAGGCATTTCATCATACTGGGTGTAGAAAGAGGGCTTGGTAAAAACATTAGTTGTCATGGTAGCTTCATATATAGTGTGATGGTTAACCACATGGTTGTTTGAGCCATGAAGGCCATCATAGTACTACCGGTGCTGGAATATCACCAGCCATCTGATAACCCAGGAATAGGAATTGAGTTCAGAAAGCTGCTAATAGTGAAATGTACTTTAGGTCCAATAAGTCCTGGCCCTTCTGCTTCATAGTTTTTTAGAAAACTGTGGAAAAAATCGATAAAATAATTAATAGAAGTAGATGCAATAAAACCCTGTGAGAAGACCCAAATGAAACGGAACTGATTTTAGTGGTTACTCTGCCTTTTTTTGCCTCATCCTTGATTCCTCTGTTTGTCAAGATGGTGTTCCAGGGATGGTTCCATTGTATCTGGAACACTCTATTCATGGCCACCTCCTTGCTATAGCACTCTCCAGGCTTTGAACTAATACAGGAAGAATGACTTCATTCCTGTATTTGAATGTATATTCTATGTTAGTTAGACAGCACATAGACCCAGGACAGTGACTAATAAGTGATCCCTAGATTTCATTTTAGTAATTAAAGACTCTGTATATGTCAGATAATCCAAGCTTCAAATAAGCAAGAAAATTGAAGCAATAGTTTTAGTTGTCTTGCTCCTATCTTGTAACAAGCAAAGCAAAGTATGAGAGGAAGAAGAGGAGCAATCAGAAAATTAGATAATCTACTACATTGTAAGGGTATAATTGACTAGAGACTTAGTTCATCACTGGCGAAGTCCTCATTCATGAGGATGACCTTAAATTCCTGTCCTTCTCTAGCCAGCTGCAAGTTCTAATCTGAATTCTCATGTTGCACTGTCATTTTGATGCCAATTCTTCTTTTAATAAAATTATTTTTGCACATATTTCTACAAGACTTTTATGGTGAAGGCTTTATAGTAGGTATTTCTATCACCCTTAATATGTTACATCAAGCTATTTACATATAAGTACTCAAAATTTGTCAGTTAAATGGATACACATTTCAGGGTAATCATTCTAACCATTGAGACTCCTTTTCAGATTTTTTATAGGTCTTAATCCATTCTCCCAGCAAAACCCAAGGACAAACTCAGTGGAAAGCTTCACCATTAATTTTTCCCTCCAACTCTACAATCATTTTGTAAGCATTCATTTGCAAACATATTGTTTTCTGTGTTCTGCTGGTTTCTAAGTGAGTGTAGTTACCGTTTAGAATTCTCCCACCTGCTTCCAGATGTCAAGGGGGTGGGGAGGATTACTCTTGAGAGCTCATCAATTCTGCTTCAGTGGACCCTGCAAAGATGCAGGATGTATAATTTTGCCTGTAAATTTTTATACAAAATCTTAAATTGTCCATAATCTGTGGAAATTCTTGCTTTATTGAATAGGTTGGCGGTGGGATGGGAATCATTTAGTAAGAAATTCTGTCCAGCAGAAGCTGGGCATAATAAGTCAGCATTTGCCTGCCTAGTGGTAAGCTCTTTTTGGAAGAATAAGCTTGTTTTTGTGAGCACAACAAGGAATGGGGGTGGTGAAGACATCAGGATAAGACAAGTGGTGATTGACAGCCCAGCTGGTGGAGATGGGTAATTGGAAATTCATGGCACATAAATCTCCCAGTACTTATCTTCAAGCACAGGGAGAGAGGAGATCTGAGCAGGGGAACATTTAACTCTTTCAAAGTGATCTAATAATGTAGCAAATCTTTAAGTTCTTCATTTTAACTTTAATTAAATTATGCTTTTCTGTCTTCCAGTGATAAATGACTGTATACATAGCAAATGTAAGTGTGCAAAAACATTGGGAGAAGTTCTCTATTTAGTATATGGAATTCTTTCCCATGTGTCCTATTCCTTTAGAGAGTAATTGTTTGCCTTGATCTTCATAAGATCCTTTATGTGTCTTGCTTTTTAATTTCCAAACAGGTGTTTTAAAAGAATGAGATAGCTTTAGATCATTAGCGAGTAACTTAAGCAAAAAATAGTACCTTAATTGTGTGGACATTCCTTATACATACTGAATCTCATGCTTTCTATGACACTTTGGGTCTTTGATCTAACATCCATGAAACAGACAACCATTTCTTCATAGTGATTCATTATATTAAAGATAGTCATTTAGGAAAAGAAGTTAATATAAGGTGGTAAATGTCCAAAGTATGTTATGCATATGTATGAATCTCACAACATGAAACCCATTAATCTGTATAACTAATATTCACTAATAAAAAAGATGAAAGAAATAGTCATTTATTCACTTCTAATTTATTTTTTTCTTCAGACCAGAGAACCTTGTTTCATCTAAATAACTAAAATTTTTCTATCATAACAAGGATGTTTCAAACTTGTTAGATTATAAGTGAGATTGAGACTGTAATGGAATCTGATGTGCACAGCTGCATGGCTCCTTTCTCTAAGTGAGAAGAATCTCATGAAAGAATTGGTTTATTTTATCACCTAGGTCTCCACCACCTCTGCCTCCACCTTGTTGAAGTTGAGAACACTTGTCTTGTCTTAGTGCTCTGTATGCTTGAAAATTTGTTGCCACAACTGTGTTACTTCTCACTGGAAAAGTGTTGCATCTGTTACAATACCAATGTGAACAGAGCTACCATCTTGGGATTATAGCTTCAGAGCTTTGAGGCAGATCACTTATTCTCTCACATCTGGATGCAGTCTAAAAAAAGGAGTAGAAAGGGAGGGGTACACTGAGATGAAGATACATATTGAGAATAGTTATAATGATGGCCCACAAGATAGATTAATCAACCTGAGGACATGTGTGGAGCCTTGGAATTACTGAGCACTGTGTTAAGCATCCTAGAAGTACCTAAAAAAGACAAGGTAAGTATCTTGAGGACCAGGAGCCAACAAAGTTATCATCTGAGTTTATCCAGGAACCAATCTAGTTACCTGAGTTGGACTTGATCTTTAAGATGAGAATAGTTAGACTAGATAACAAGGTGCAGGAGAGACAAAAATGGATATTTAGAAAATTTTTTTTCCTCTTTCCAAAGACCATTAAGGCTACTTTAAGATTGTAATATGTGAAGTGTGTGTTGTCCTGCACAATGCTTCTTCCAGTCCAAGGAAGAGGAAGACAATAAATACATATGGATTGACTGATTCAATAGGGAACAAGGTGATGGCAGTGGGAGGGGTCCCAGAGAATGGGTGAAGATTTATATTTGACAATCACAGCGGGAAACCTTAGGTAAAAGTAATTATCAAGCTTTTAAAACCTCACTTCATGTCATCAAAAGCACTGCAATTAATATATGTCTTTTCAATGAAGGAAACAAAAAGCTACATCTTCATTTAAACAATATCAGCAGTAGCTGTCAGCACTATTGATATAGGCGTTGGGGCGGGGGGGGTTCTGGGTTCACTGATAGGTTACAATCTCGTTTGTCACCCTTAAATTTTATCATAAGTTGTAAAACCCATACCTACACCAAAAAGTCCCACTCTGAAGCCTGGCACATTCCAACATTCACAAACCACCCTTAACATTTCTATTTCTCTTTATCCTATGCATCCAGAAGACATTGACTGTATGTGCCAGGCATCTGGCTGGATGCTCATAATTCCAAATAAGTAAGTTTCCTGTTGTCAGATAATATACATTCTACAAAGTGGTATACATAAAACATTCCTTAACATCAGGTGCTTTTATAAGTATAACTTCAAGCGGGTACAAACATAGGCCACAGATAGGTCAAACACTTTCATGCCTACATTCCTTTGCTCATTATATTTCTGATGCCGAGAATTTTATTTTTAACAAGTCTTGCAGGAAAGTCTAACTTTTTAATAAATTTTATGATTATAGGCCACTATCATAGACCCTTTCCAGTGGTGGATTTTGGTCTCTTTTGAGACATCATTTTACTAAGTCAGTAAGTTGCCTAGGCTTGCAGTATTCCTGTTTCAGCTTCCTAGAGTGCAAAGATCGTAGGCATGTGCCACTATGCCTGGTTCCACTGGATTTTGTGAAAGGCTCTGGATATGCATTTACCAAGTTACTGCATCTAAGTTCCCCAGTAGAACTTGAGGACTCCAAAGGCAAGGGATTTGACTTACTTTCTGAAAGAGTCAGAGCTCAATGAAAGTTTATAGGAATGCAAGCAGGCTGTTAGGTTGGAGGCTTTGCAGTTGCTCTTCCCTTTGGATGGAACACTTTTCCCTTCATATCTGTGAACTAATGACTTGGTCACAGAGAAGATTTTCCAAGCTAACCACTTTTTCTAAAATAGACCCTTCTCTTTATCCTAGTCTCTATTACTTTGGCAAGGTGTGTTTTCTACATAGCATACATCACTGTGTGAAATTTCATATTTGTTTTTGTCTATTGCTACTAAATGTAAGCCCCTTGAAAGTAGAGATCTTGTCTCTCTCATTCACTGCATTTGCAGCTAGAACTTTGCCTAGCCCCTAGAAAGCCTTCAATATGTGTTTACCAAATACACGAATGGTATTTGGTTTCCTCTTTCCCTGGCTGTGTTTGTGATCTAACACAATGTTCTTATTATTAAAAACTGAGCTCTTCACAATTTTTCACAGTGTCTTCCTCTCTGGGATTTTTTTTTTTTTTTAGTTGTTCTGGTACCTTGAAGATAATAGGAGGATGACATTTTGCTTTGGCTGCATTTGACTCTGTGCTGATGACATTTTATAGAGTTGTTCTCAGCAGATGCTGAACAGAAAATGAGCTCTTTTTGAATCATGGAGCCCCAAAGCCTTTACTCATATGTTTCTGGTGACTGGCAGCCCAGGGTTAGGGTTTGGCTTCTGATCTCCTTTGTCTTTCTTAGGTGTTTGTCTCCTCGGAATCAGCAGGCCTTGCTGATACAGGAGTTTCATTTGAGAGGAAAGAAAGATGACTTCTTCTGTCCTTTATAATTCTATAAGTAGGAAGGACACGCGACTGAAGGAATACTATGGGTATACAGCAAAGTAAAGCAGCTACTACAGCGGACAAAGCTGTACTTGGTGAATCCTGAAGCTCCAATAACTCCAGTGCTCTGAATGTCCTGGGTGCAGAAGGCCCTATTACTTGGCTGAGGGTGGCTGGAGGAGCATATCTATTTCCCTATAGAATTTACTTCCCTCCGTAAGAAGTAAGGGGCATAGCCACAGAATGCCCCAATTCCAAGCATGAGCTCTCTGCTATAAGTCGTCCCTACACTTTGATTATGCTCTTGTATTTCAAGGTAATGATAAGGCAAATGGTGCAGAACCACCTTTCCTAGATGACAAGCCCAGCAGCACTCTTGTCTGGGGACATTTATACTGGTTAGTTTCAGCTTTAGGACCCAGAACAGCCAGTTAATTTACTATTATTGCCCTCCATTTGGAATGAGCTTCTAATTTGTTTCACAGTTACTCTAGGGAGACAGGGAGCTCTCATTTATTAAAGTATCATAACTATACCACATATATGCCTTGTTATTGTTGTTCATTTAGGTTAAGCTGTTTTGTTTAGGTTAAGAATTCACACAATGTCCCACCTCTTTCTAAGGTTTCACAGAAGCTGTGAGTCATTCACTGCAGATGAACTGTGTGGAACCTCCCAGAATTTCACTGACATAATCATAATAAAATATCAGAGTGTACCCCCCCACCTTCTACTTTGGGATGGAAAGGTCCATATACATGAGCACATATGAGCACAAAGAGATACATATATACACACATACCCTGACCCTCTGCACCATAAAGAGAATATGATTGCCTTGTTTTTCATTGGTAATCATTAGTATAAGTAAATAAGTGGAGAAATCTACCTAAGAGAAGATATAAAGTATTTTTCTAAAGGTTTTAATTATTACTGGATAATAATTTCAAGCTTCCTAGTGGTTTTATGTCACAAAAACCAAAATTCCAAGGGAAAAAATAGCCTTTGTCTGTAGCTGGGCTAAATAGTGAATTAAACTAGCATTCAGTCACCTAACAAGTCTGGGAGTTTATTGTGAAGATGTAAATTATAATGATCTACTTAACCCTTTCTTGTGTTAAGCTTGCTTTTCAAAAAGTTATTTGATTTCCTAAGTTTTTTTTCATTCATACTTGGCACTTTTTATTTCAATATGAAATTTAATTTAGGGAAATGAAAAAAACTGCTGAAACCATTTGGTAGAAATTGCTTCTGTGTCGAATAGGATCTAAACTGTGTGTGAATAGAAGGTACTGCTTCACAAACAATCTCTAGATTTGTAAACATTTGCTTTTTTTTGTACTGGCAAAAAAACCTAAATAGAACTAGTAGCCCTACTTTGAAAGAGAAATGAAAGAGAAATAGTCTCAACTTGGAATTTATTACTATAATGTTTTTATTAATCATTTAACAATTTTATGATGTTGATGAATTGTCTGGCAGTATTATGTTAATAATATCTCAAAAAAAGGAAGGAAGTCATTTCATGTACATGAGTTTAGTTTAATTTTATTCACCAAAACAGTATTTACTTAATAGCAACTATAGAAATAAGCACAAATTCAGGCTTTGTCACACTGTAGTATATAGCTAATGTACCAAGTTGATCCTGGTGGCAAAATAGATTGGAAGAGCTATTGAGGGGTGTAAATCATGGGAGCATGTTCCAACCTCATTGGAGCATTTTCAGTTTGAATTAGAAATGTCCAGTGGCTACTAAAGTGTGATGAGCCTGTAGATGCTTGGCTGATACACATTAAGGAGGAAGATTGAGAGCCCCTATATAATTTCACATCCTTGTTGATTCCCAAACACAAATGAAAAAAAAAAAATCTATACGTGGACATTTTAACTGGTTAGCTTTCCACGGGTTATAATTTTAAATGGGGAGGTACTTTTTAAGATTGAATCCATAATTTTATATTTCCTCCAGAGTTAGTTTCATTAATTTGTCTTCCAAGCAACTTCTTAGAAGTTGTCAAATTTATTTCAAAACAGATTTTTGAAATAGGCTTTCTATATCCTTTTAAATTCTATAAAATCTGTGGTAATGTCTCCTACATCTTGATATTGTAATTTTAAAAATGTATAAGTGATATTGTGTAATAGGATGAAAAGGTCTAAAGGAGCAGGGGAAGTGGGAGGGGTAGGGGAAAGAAAAGAAGGGAAAAGAAAAAATATGAGAAAAGGAAAAAAATGGAAACAAAATCTTTGGAAATAG
>NW_004624735.1:37051059-37069357 GCF_000247695.1 Heterocephalus glaber
GCTTTGAATTTTTCTAGAGCCTCATTCATCTGTTTTGTTACTTCCTGTGCTATCAGTTCAGGGTGTCCAGGTGGTTGATCATCAGACTTTTCCACCTCGTTTGCCCCAGAGTTTGCCTCTGGTGGGGTTGAAGTCTGTGTTTATCCTTTGCTTAAATGTCTTTTCATTTTTGTTTTTGGTATTGTCCTTGGTATTCCTGGGCTGATACTTTGAAATTGCTTATTGTAAGTATCTTTGTTGTTTGTATTTGGAACACTTATGGAATGATTGCTTCTCAGAGGAATCTTCCAGATATAGCTGGTCTTTAGATTTTGAGTCTCTAATGACTCTGGGGCTAATCTCATTTTCAGTATACCAGGAAGGACAACTGATTAGATCAATCACAACAGCTTAGCCCAAGTGACACAATCAGTAACACCATGTCATCAAGTACAGCTTAGAAAATGACAATTTGTGTTAGTTATTAATCTATCACCTTTAACTGTGTGAATTAAATCAAAATTGAGGACCAGCCCAACATATGTTTATAGTGAATAGACTCTTCATTATAGCAACTTTACCCTTCGGAATGGGGAGTTAGAAGGAATTGAGGAGTTAAGGATAGATAGGAAGAAGGATAGGGAAAGGTTAGCAGTGAGGCCAGAGGACACAGGAAGATCATGAAAACTCTAAGGAACTGTTAAAGACAAGAGGAAAAGATAGAATGAAAGAATAAAGATGAGAACAGAGCAACCTAACAGCAATAGGGAGGCTAGAAACTGTATTTAATTTCCTTTAAAGCTAATGACAATCAAGAGAAGGAAAAAGAGAAGAAAAGAAAAATAGAGAAGAAATCTGAATTAGTTGCAGAACAGGAACAAAAAGGGAGATGAAGAACAGTGTGGTTCAGTGAGAGAGAGAGAGAGAGAGAGAGAGGAGAGAGAGAGAGAGAGAAAGTGGGGGGGAGAGGAAAGAAAAGAAGAAAAAAGAAAAAAGAAAAATTTAGAAAGAGTAGAAAAAAATAGATATTAAAAATTAGAGCAAAAAAGTAATTTTGAAAATAACAAATAAAAAATAAAAATGAAGGACCTCCTTCAGGGTATGTCTCAGCTGTCACAAAAGACAACTTGAGCAGCAGGGTGCAGATATACATCAGTGAGTCTCAGCAAGCCAGTAACAGACCCATGAGATTCAGGCAGATTTGGGGCTGCAAGTCCCAAGTTGAGCTCCCTGTCCTCCTGCAGGGTTGAACTCTGCAAGGTTCTACTGCAGGTTTCAGCTGCCCTTACCCTGAAGATAATCCAGGTTCCAATGGGTGATGATGATCCCTTCAACTTACCAAGTACGGTGGTCTGCAGTGCCTTTATTGCAGAGATTCTCTTCACTTTTCCAGTGGGCTTCCGTTTTCTTCAAGGAGCTTGAGAGAGGCCCTCTTTCTGTTCACTTCTGCTCTATCTTCTGGAGCTCAGGACAATGGCCTTTATTACCCCCTGTGCCTCTGAAGTTTGGAACCAGGCATCCACGGGGGGGAGCCCTGCTCCATGCCACCAAGATCCCCACTGTCTGCTTTTAGGTCACTGGGGGGTAGGGCCTGTATTCTTTTCTTAAAGAGGGACCACCAAAAGGAATTAGTGTCAGGTCCCACAATACCTGGGTCTGCTCCCACTTAGTGGAATTCTTCGCCTGAGGCTCCCCTTCCAAGACAGTTCAGCCTGTTTACATCCTGGCTGATGTTCAAAACAGCACAGAAGGAAACAACATCATGTTGAAACAGAAATAGAATATTTCAAAAGTTTTCTTTTGTTTAATTTGGCTCACTACCTGGCTAGGCAGAAATGCAATCAACTAGAACAAAAGTAATGCAAATAGAAAGCATTCCTGTAAGCAGACTGAATTTGAGCACATATAGGGAGAAGATCAGCTTTGCCTCATTCCAAAGATCATTTTCCTGAGGAATACACTTCTACACTTCAGATGCTTACAAGTATCATTGCCGACTTTGCCTTGAAACTGCAGCTGTGAATACCAGCTAATGTTGGATACTGCTGCCACCTCTGCCCCTAACTACCAGTTCACCTACTCTGTTATCTCTCAGATAAGCTCACAGCTCAAGCTTCTTCAGCCTCACTTTTTAAAGTACCAGACCTCACAAGAAGAGGCAAATTATTCATGAGTAGAAATCTGTGTTAAATAAAGTACAAAATCAAGCCACCGAGCATGCAATTTGGGTTGGTGTTGACAGCCCCTCATTCCTGTCACTTATTAATTTTATGTCCCTCCTCAGCTTGTGCCATTGCCTAAAGATTATTTAAACACAGGTTTTCATATTTTCTGATTTAACTCTTTAAGACCTTTAGTAACTCAAGAGAATTAAGTGAGCTTTTTTATAAACATTTTAAATTGAGCTTATTCTTATGGAAATTTGATCATTAGTAATTTTATCAGAGAGATTTTTAGCCAGATGTGAACCTAGCTTTTGGACCCCTGAACTGACCATGAACATTTTGTTTTCTGGTCACACACTTCTGGAATTGGAGGATTAGAACTACCATATGAGAAATACACTTACCTTGAAGTTCCCTCTTATCTGCTAATTTTTACAGTTTGTGTGTGTATACACATGTGTATATGAAAGTGTGTACACACATGTATTTTTGGAAAGTTTCATTGCCATTTCTTTTTGTTCAGGTTGGTTGCATGTTTGTGTTTCCAGAGTAGTTAGGGGGACAGAATGTAGAAGTAGCTTCAAATCATAAATAAACTAGTTGCACTGGAAATAAAATATTGCTAAATGGATATCTGAGGGGAAAGTCTCAATCAAGAATATTTCCCTTGAAAAAAGAAGCTTAAATATAGCAATGTTGTTTTGGATGCTGTTTTATGGAAAAACATCAGCTGCTTCATAGTGACATGAAATTAGAGTAAGGGTAAGAATACCATTTTTTAAGGAAGACTTACTCTAAAGACTTGTGAGGGAGAACTGAATTGTGAGGGAAAACTGAATCATATTTACCAGAGAATGTTCTCTAGAATGTGCATAAATAAATCATTTGCCAAAACATCAGAATTGTGTTATGAAGAATGCCTTCAAACTGGTTAAGCTCACATATGAATCAACCTATTGGCACAAAGACCTAAAGATATGGGAACGAAGGTTTCACTGATTTCCAAACTTATTAGACCTATGTTCTTAAATATGTTTGGACAAGCCATGTTCTTTTAGCCTTACTTAATGTCTGATATGTGTCTCCCATCACCCCCAATTTAGCTGTCCCTCCACAAAGGAAAGAAAAAAGTGACAGACCCAGTTTCTGGGCTGTTTTATTTTATGGAGATGCTAAAAGGCAACATCTTTCATATTGATCATACCAGGAAGCCAGCCAAGTGCAGTGTTAATTGGGTCCTGTGGAATTCTACACCCTTGGGATTGAGAGCTTTCTAGTGAGGAGGGGAATAAACCCACAGGCTGCATAAAAATGAAATCCAGGAGCCCACAACGTTTTGATTTCTGATTACTGGTGATTTGGCGAACTCGTTTTGTATCCAGTTGCTTATTTCAATTAGCTTGTTTTGTGTTGTTTCCCCACACCCCCCTTTTCTGCAAAGCTGTGAAGCCTTGTTTTGAAAACTGCTGCCCCAGAGTGCACCAGCTTGGCGGTCCTGTACTCATTCTTCTAATGCTCATTCCATATGTGGGTCACATCCAAGCACTCCCTCCAGCCCTCCGGCCCCCATGCCTCCAGCCATCCACCCCCCTCCCTTCCTTGTCCATACATTGTGCGCGCTCTCGCTCTCTCTCCCTTTCTTCCCTGTCTTACATTTGCACACATACATGCATGCATGCGCAGATAAGCACATTTTTCACCCTTTAAGAAGCAGAAGTAGGGCAGATTCTTTCAGGAGCTTGCACGCATGGCCATTCAAACTTAAAAAGCTGGTTGCTGTGCATTTAGTTTATGGTAAACACTACTTCACCCTCATGAGAGTAATTATGCTAGTCTTCTCTCTTTTTCCTTCTTTTCAACCCATACTCCATTCCCTTCTTTTCTTCCAGGACAAAGGTTGTGTTTTTTTTTAAGAAATTAAGATTGCTGCTTCGGTTGGCCCTTTCTTGTTACCTTGGCAGCGGGTAGCACAGGCAGTGAAAGAAGGTATGGAGCAGGCAGCCTGGAGTTTTGATGCACAGTTCTTTGGGGACCTAAGGAGGAGTTCACAGAGAAATGTGCATTGCAGGCATGCCTGTGGAGTTTCTTATGCTGGTTATGTCACTTACTCTGACTAAAAGGTAAGGGCTTCTGCAATTTGTTCCTGCAAAGAATTGGTGCGTTGTTCTCTTTCTAAAACTTCCAGCTAATTGGTTCTTGAGGGAAGATAGTAATGAGTTTTTTCTTGACTTTTATCAGGTTAGATCTCTTTTTTTTTCTTTTAAATGACTGGATGAAAAATAATCAGCAATCTTGTGAGTATTGATGGAATATTGTTTACTTGTTCATGAGAAAAAACCTTTGATTCCATGATATTTTTTCTCTTCATGCAAAACTTTTTGTTAGCTAGTGAAGCAATGTAGTGAATATGAAATCTACTTTTTCAATAGTTTCTGTAAATTTGAGGAAAAGGTCTTGTGATCTTATTCTAAGATAAGGATATTTTAATTCAGTAGGTTCCCTTTTTATGAAGTGAAAATTATAGAGCATATTGGTAATCAAAATGAGGAAAGTTAGAAACCATTTAAGTAAAGCAGTAACATTTATGTTATTTGGCCATGTACTGTAGTGTGTACAAATACATGTTGATGAATATAAATCATAAATTATGTCTCTTGTTTTCTGTATACTTAGAGGAAAATTTTTAGTGTCTGTTCAGAATTCAAAAATGATTTGAACTACGGGCAAAAAAGAATCTTAGCAATAATAAGTCTTAGAAAAGTACATAGATCTTAATGTTATGTTTTTAATCTTACCTACTTACAGTAATTGAAACTAGAGTGATTGTTATGTGTTTTCCTGAGGAAAAACTTACATTTGGTCAAGAAATTATTTCACAGATTTAGCTCAGAGGTGCTGGACCTGCCTGGCAAGCACAAAGTCCTGAGTTCTATCCCTAGTACTGAAAAAAAAATTATTTCACAAAAAATTGCACATCGCTATGAAATTTATACAGTTGAAAACCAACTGAGCTTTATTGAAAAATAGGATTATAACTTATTTTCTTAAGTACTGGTGATTTACAAGGACCGTGGTTGTAGCATAGAATGTATTTTATTGAGGATGGAGATCCTTTTAATGATATTTATTTTATGGCCACTATTTATAGCATATGATATGTGTTGTAATTCTAGCTCTGTTTATTAATCTGTTTCATGAGTTCTAAATAAAGGAGAGATATATGTTTGGATATCCAATTTAAGTCAACTTATTTTATTTATTACTTTAGAGAATTTGTTCCAAAGAGCATGTGAGAAATGTGTCCTCCAAAAAAAGTACATTGTTACTCCCACATACACCTAGTGACACAAGCACTAAAGAGACCACTAATCACTAATAATCACTAATTAGCAATTAGACTTTGAGAAGGGAGAAAAGACAATCCAATCATTGAAAGGAGAGTGCTGTCTATAAAAGGAAAAAGTTGTATTTCACTGACCTTGACTCAGAGGTTCTGGTGGGGACTGCTGGAGATTGAGTAGGTATAATAGGAGCCAGATTTGATGTCCTGTTTCTCTCCCACATTACTCCAGCTCAGACCTTTCACTGTCTCATCATTAGGGTTCCCTCTTTCATTAATGTGTCACTGGGTGGGTTTTACTTTTCTTTCAAAATCAACAGGGATGGTCCTAACAAGTACATACACATTAAGACCTTAAAAGTTTGTACAGTGCTACCTCAGTTCACAACTTAATTTGTTCTGTGATTTTGGAAAAGTGGCCATGTTTGTGTTTGTGTGGGAAAGTTGGCCAGTGGTGTTTGTTACCTGATGCAGTTTGCAAACAGATACAAAATTTTGACAAAGGCTTCTGTTTGAGAACTAATTTGTCTGCAAACACAAGTGTTTGTACGTGAACTGAGGTACCACTATAGATAGATAGGTTTATTTGAGTTTCTTATACAAGAGAAATCATGAAATATTTAATCTTGTATTTCTGCCTTATTTCACTTAACATTATGGTCTCAAGTTGCATCCATTTATCTATGAATGCCTCAAGTGTATCCTTTATGGCAGAGTGGTGCTCCATTGTGTATAAATAGTACATTTTCTTTATTCATCTGTTGATGGGTATATAGGCCATTTCCAACATTTTGCTGTTATAAATTATGCTACTATAAAGATAGATATTCATGTATCCCTGTAATATGATGACTTTAACTCTTTCAGGAAGATACCTAGAAAGGGAATAGCTGGGTCAAATGGAATTTCTATTTTTAGTTTTTTGGGGTCTCCACTCTTATTTTCATAGTGGTTGTACTAGTTTACATTCCCAGCAACAGTGTAAAAGAGTTCCTTTTCCCCCATGTCCTTGTCATCATTTGTTGTTGTTTGATTTCTTGTGTTTTATCTCAATGATCTTCTACTTAGTAGAAAGAAATAAGAGAAACAAAAAAACCCCAGATACTTCTGCCTCTTAATTTTTCTTCTCCTCTAAGTTTTTACACTCCCTTACCTTTCTGAAATTTCAAATGGATATTTCTTCTTCCTTACATAAAATGCAACAGATTTATGATAAACTTTCATGTACTAAATCAGCACCTTTAACCTGGTGGTGTTCAAAAGATTCATTTGTGGAATACAATATTTGAATAGCATAGCCTCCAGGTGCCACCCAAGGAAGCTGGTGATTTTGGAAGTTGGCATTAGTGCTTGGTTCATGATAGGTGATCAGTAGTACTTAATGTTAAATCCTGAACTGTCTTCAAAGTAGAGTCTGACAGCCATATTGGATAAAACTGACTCATTACAAAACTTTTTTTCACCTTCTCTTTAGTTGAATTTGGAAAAGAACAAGTCACTACTTTCATGCTTCCTGTGTGTATATTGAGATAAATAGGACTTCTTTTTGCAGATTTCCAAACCCCTGAAAGCAGATGAGTTACCATTAAACAGCTGATTGGGTCCACTCATTAGTTTCTACCACAAAAACAAATAGTGAATTCTGTATCAGTAATACTAATAATAGCCAGTTTAGTAATTACTGTGAACACCAATCCCATGACTCTTGCATGAATCTCAAAATAATACGTGGAAAGAACCCAGCAAATTAAAACCTTTTTCTTATGCACATATATTTTAGGTGAGATTTCATCTTTCCACTTGAACAAGAAGGAGTATGCTTCTTTGAAAATAGTATTTCCCAAACAACCTTTAAGACATCTCCATAGAATATCAGATAAGGCACTTTATCCATGGACCTAATACTGGCCTGTGACCTAAGCACCTATTTTTTCCATCAAAGCATCTTCCTCCTGGTATCTTCCCTAGTTTAGACTGAGTCTTGAAAAATCCTGACAGTCCCTGAAGTAATTTGTGCATGACTCAAAAACAAACAAACAAACAAACAAAGAAACTTTCACTGTCAAATGGGATTTGAATCAGAATAAATGACCTTTAAGTCTGTCCAAGCATTCTAATCTCTGAATTTTAATCTTTATTTCATTTATGCATGTAATCAGTTCTCAGTTCCACTATAACACTTGTTTTAAAAACATAGATTTGTTCCAAAGCAACTGATATAAAGACAAGCATAAAGGCAATGTTGTGTTTGCTTCTGTGTGATGATTTCCCAGTGAAACAGTAGGTGAGTGCAGAAAGCCGCAGCCAGCTTAGCCCTGCAGAGGTGCAAGAGTGTGCCCATCGGACCGGGTCGGGGATTTAGCTCAGTGGGGCCAGGCATTTAGCTCAGTGGTTCCAGCGCCTGCCTGAAAGTGCAAGGTGCCGAGTTTCGATCCCTGCTGCCAAAAAAAAAAAAAAAAAAAAAAAAAGTGCACCCATGTGCCACGGGCCCCACCCCTCTGCATCTGGTGTTTCCACTTTCCCTGTGGTTTCAGAACACCCTTCCTTTGTACTGCACAATAACTCACAAGACACGTCCTTTCCTACACCCAAATCCACAGCAAATTCTAGGTTTTCTTAATGATGTAAAGTACCATATTTATTGTATTATTTGTGTATTTCTTAACCATTTAACGTGTAAAGCCATATCACTGTTTTTATTAGGTTCCAACTTTTAAAAAAATATGTGTTGCTGACAATGCTTTGATTATTGTACCCTGAGCTCTATTGACCCAGTAAGCTGTTTGGTTTTATTTTACAAAAGACCAAGACTTTTAGAGATGTATATGTTTGTTAAAGCAGAACTGACTGTAAAGGGTATTGTTATGATAAAATTCTTAGAGGCTAAGTGCTGGGAATATTCATCATGTCCTAGCATTGTTTCCTATGACTGTGGTCAACAAGGGGTACTCTTACATTTTTTTCTCAGTGGGTGTACATGACTGCCTCAGAAGAACAATTTTCCAAACCTTCAAACTTCAGGGAAAATTGTATGACATTCTCAACAGTTAAAACTACTACTGAAAGTCTTTGTAAATAGGGAGGGATGGAGGGGTTGAAGGGAGGGCAAGGGAAGGGGGAAAAAATAAGAACCAAGAGAGTATGTAAAGGTGCATATCTCCAATGATGAATGTCATTATATTGTACACCTAAAATGTACCAATAAAAGGATATACAAAAAAAAAAAACTACTACTGAAACATAACTAAATACTTGATCTGTCCAAGGAGTGAGACGTTTCCCAGTTTTGGCTAATTAATAAATAAATAGGTCATTGCATCCTATAAATTTTAACATATTCTAAGGTTCAGGTGAGAACATAGAGATGTTGTCCTAGTTGTGTTGGTATCAAAAGAATTCAAATTTGGTAATTTTTACATTTACAAAAAATGGTAAGCTCTTCCTTGTTTGAAACAAAGAAAACTGCTGGTCTGGTTTAGTAGAAAGGAAAGGGAATTTTAATCCGTGGAAGTAGTGGGGAACTAAGTATATACTACAGGCTTGTTTTTAGTGTCTGCTTATTGTGGGACTGAGAATTGGAGTTTAGATTTTTGCTTCTTATTCTCTTCTGGGTTCTGACTTTTGACCATAAGCAGTTACAGCCTGATGCTACTTTGTGTATCATCTTGGCACTTCTTGTTAGGTTAATCTTTATTTCTCCACTAAACTTACCCTCCAGAACTTTGCAGATCTTCTCTAGGGAATTGAATATCACTGGACCTGCCTTTGGAGCTGGAATCTGGGCCCTGAAGTTGCGCTAAGACCTTCAGCTGTTTTCTGACTGTGTATGTATTTTTTTTTTTTTTTTGGTACTGGGGATCAAACTGGGGTCCTTGCACTTTCCAGGCAGGCAGTGGAACCACTGAGCTAAATCCGGACTGCTGACTGTGTTATCTGTATGCCACATGGCCAGGCTCTTTTGTTCCTTAGTTGTCAAACAGAACTCTTCTCCCACCTCTTCACTCAAGCTCTAAAGTGGAACCATTTGACAGCTTCCTGGGTTCAGCCTTAGTAATGATGGAGAGTCATGGGAATGTGCTCTAAATTCACTCAATTGACTGTTGGGCCCTGTGCTTTTTGAATTATACATGTTTAACATTTTCTTTTACTCTTGGACGTACATAGTTTATTACCGTAACAGATTTTGGACTGAGGAGAGGAAATGGGGACTAATTGAAATTAAAATACTAGTAATTTAATGAGAAGCATGAAAATTATAATCTTTTTAGTAATTCTGGGATTATCATGAGAACTTTTTCAAATGGAGATGATCAGTGTTCCTATATAGCAAATGAAGTGCTAAAAATATAAAGAAGTACCTACCCAATCTAATTTGGCTTTTTTATTTACTGAGATTAAAAATTATTCATACCCACTTTACGGTTGTTTGTCGAAGAGTGCTTGCAAATTAAAGCCTGAAACCACAAAAATTACCAAAAAAAAAAAAAAGTTGTTCAGGGATGTGATGCAAGTATTTCATTGACAAGATCACAAAGTTAATTTATTTTTATATAATATTGAGTAGTTAACACTTAATGTACATTTTTAATATATTCTTGATTTTAAATAAATAAGTGAACCTAACAATGTTATTTTAAATTCTAATTGTGGGAAATTACAATTTTTTATAAAATAAATTTGAAGAAAATTAAACACCATAAATTAGTTATGTGAGCCAAGATTAAAATCTGTCTTCATAAATAATGAATATTATTAAAATTATATTAAACGAACTCTGTGATAAAATCTTTAATAATGTATTGATCTCAAGTGAAATGCTTTATATTTTTAATCCCTTACCATATACCATGCAAAATGATGAAATCATTAAAGATTTCCTGAGGGGTTTCCAGTGATTGTATTATTGTGTAAAGAGTTCCTAAGTATAAAATTGAATAGAAAATTCTAGGCTGAAAAATCTCCAAATCCTCTGTACAGTCTACAATTTTCAGATATACCTCAAACAAAGCAGAAGTAGGATTACAAAGATGAGTGGGAAAATGAGATTACTTTGGAAGTATAAGGAGGATACTTCACTTAGAGCTCAGCAGGACAGGAAGAACTCATTTACCTGGAAAAAAAAAGTGCAGATTCTTAGTCACACACAATGTGTGCCCTAAGATAGCATGTTTATGGGCAACAGTGTAACTGTTGGTTCTTGAAGAACAATACACCAAATTCATTTTTATTAGTTGCTTTGATTTAAAGAAAATCTTAATCATGCCAAAAATTATACCCCTACCTATCCATGCTTAACAAGTTATATTGGAAATGGTTTACATCTTGAATATGTCACAGTTATCTGCTTCAGTTAGTTTTGGCAAAACACAACCAAATTGACAGTTTATTTTCATTTCTTTCTTTTTTATTTTTTGTTTTTTGAGTCAGGGTCTCATTATGTAGTGAAGGCTGACCTTGTATTCCCTGTAGCCCAGGCTGGCCTCGAACTTACAAGGATCCTTGGTCTCACCTTCCACAGTGCTGGGATTACAGGCATGAGCCACCATGCCCAGCTTTATTTTCTAATGTCTCTAAAATAAAGCTGAAATGTATACAAAAATGAGTTGCTGCTGAAACGTTACCGGGTTTTGTGGTGCTTGTGTCTCCTTCTGGAGCTAGTTTCTAGGTTTTTCTTGTCTCGAACAAAGAATTGGACAAAATAAGCAAAAAGCAGTGGCAACGTTTATTTGAAAAATGTAAAAGTGAAGAGTAAGAGAGAAGCTATGTCTGTAGAGCGTGCTTGCACAGAGGAAAAGAGGAAAAAGCAAGATTAAAGAACACCCTGGAGGAAACGGTAGACTATCATGAGGGAAGCTGCAAGAGCAAGCTCTTCTTGGCATCTGTGTCCTTTTATATGCCTCAGGCTGACGTCAGGTCTAGGCCATCCTATTGAAAACCTGGTCAGGGGCTGGGGATTTAGCTCAGTGGTTTCGCCGCCTGCTGCGCAAGAGCAAAGACCCAAGTTCGATCCCCGGTACAAAAAAAAAAAAAAAAACCTGCTCAGGTTCTCACAAGAAGTCCACAAGTGCGGGGCTTTGAGAACTGTTCTGCACATGTGTTCCAAGATCTTGTAATTAACAGGTCATACCTACTTCCCCAGGCAGTTTTGCCACACCCTAATCTTCTATGTCAGAGGAAGATTGTCCATGGTCAAATGAGTTTCAAATACAGATTGGACTAAAGGAAGTGAGTAGATTTTTCTTATGAGTGCTTTTTCCCTACCCTTATTTTGCTGATGTCCATTGTGAATCTCTAACCAGAACTATAGCAGTAGTTCCCAAATTTCACATCATAATCACACATTTGGCAGATTACTTGTTGGTTACTTTTAGACAGAATTAGTCTGTTTCAGCACTGGTCTCACTTACCTTTGATATGCAGAAAGCAGCCCTCCCCGGTTTATTTTACAGCAGACTTCTTTTTATCCAAGAAATGCACCTTGACATTTATGGAAGTACCAGTTAAGAAAATGCTAGCTCACGCATTCTCTGACTAAAGGCTTAAAAAATGATAGTTAACGAGTCATTTGTTTCAGTCTCTATTTTGAGTTGTATATATATTTTTTGTGTGATGGTTCAGATAACACTAAAGATGAAGGCCAGTTTTAGAACCCACACTTTTTTAAAAGTGGTATTTACTTAACTTAAATTATCCTTAGATCTTTTCCCCCTTTTTTAGCTGATCTCTCCACAGAAATTAAATGTAATTGTTCTCTCATTTTCCTAGAGAATATTGCTTCAGAGTTGTTGATTTTATAAAACCCAAATCCTTAGACATGATAGACTGTCCAACAGTGAATTTCATATGGTCTTACATAAAAGGGAACTCTTTAAGAAGAGAAAAGAAAGGAATTTTATTTTTTAAAAAATTGGGGTTGTTTTAGATATGTATTCTAGATTATTAATTTTTTATGCTCATGGGATTTATGATGTCATAATTAAAATGATCTAATTACACACACACACACACACACACACAAAAGACACTGAAAAGCAGATGATTTCTTCTTTTCAGACAAAGTGGAAAAATCCTTCCAAAGAGGTTTAGCTGAATCTGCTCCTGCCTTTCAGAGCAAAGCTGTGGAACTGGGTTTGGGCAGCTCATTTCAGATTTTCCACTTTTGTCTGGACCTGGGGGTGCACCTGAGTCTTGAGAGGAGATGATCTCTAGTGTTAACACCACAAATAGCCATTATCATTGGACTAAATATAAATGCAGTTTTCATCTGGAATATTCTACGCGGTAACCTATTCTTTGCAACCTCACAGAGGAGTTTCTGTTCACTTACCTTGTCCTGGACTGTGTACATCACGTTATCCCTTTTGTTCACATGAATGTAGCTGAGGCTTAGGGCTATAAACTCTGAGATTATACTGCATGAAAGGGTTTTGAAAATGTGTGTACAGTTACTAAAAATGTTAAATGCTGAAATACAGGATCTCATTAAACAAGCTTTGTTTTAAGGTTCAAAGATAACAAAGTTCTGTACCAGCACATACTTAGTGACCTCTAACCCATTTCTCGAGTGTTGATAATTGATTTAAAGATACACTAAAGACCAATTGTTGCTGAAGTTCTTGCAAGCTGGAATCTTTGTGAGATCCCTAGAGGTCTTCACTGAAGGCTGATGCCAGGAATTTGAGGAGGATGCCAGCCAAGTTTTTCTAAAGAACTAGGACCTTTAATCTGATAACATTTAAAGCCCATTTCAAACATATTAGGTAAATTGTGTCAGGTCTCTAGGGAGATATCTCTGGAATCTTGACATTCTTCAGGGATTGTTGTTTGACATTTGGAGTGGGTAGAGTCCTACAGCTTGTGAAGTCATTAAGGCACAATTGTGACAAGCTTGACTCGATCCTTTCTGAGTCACCTGCCAACCCTGACAGCTCCAAACAGTTGGTGGGGACCTGAAGACACTTGTTCTCTGGTTCTTTACAGTAAAAACAGTAAAAATATCCTATTCCCTGCGGCTACAGCTGCATGAAAGAAATTTTTGCTGAGAAAAAATAGAAGGCCCTCAGGTTGATGGTTGCTACTAAGTTAGAAACCTTGGCCCTATTATCAGTCACCCTAGGTGTACAGAATGGATAAAATAACTTTTTCCTCTGACATCATCATCTTCTTTTTCACTTTTGCATTAATTGAAGGGAGGTGTTTTCTGATTCTGCCAGGTACTTCCTTAGCTCCCATTTTACATGTGGTTAAAATGCTATTTTTCTTTCCCAACGTAGGGCCATGTCATTTCTTCAGCTGCTTGGGTGACATAGATTAGAGGTCATTCTTTATTTGTGGGGAAGTGTGCATTTTTTTAAATACATCTAAACCCTGGTACTTTAGGGTCTTTCTCTCAGGCCATCCAGGCTACCAATATTAGTTTAAAACAGTCAGTGCTTGTTCAATAGACAATATGACATTGCTGGTGAGTAGCACTTAGCATTGGAATCGTGCAGCTTCCATATTATACTAGTTCTGTGATTTAGAGCAAAAATGTAGCTTGAAGCCTCAGTTTCCCCATTTACTCATCTATGCAAAGTGGCTAATTAAAAAAATTCTGATAAAGTCATCTTAAAGTAGAATTATAAAATACATTTAAAATTCTTAGCAGTGTCAGAAATATAGTAAATACTTTATAAATAGTGTGATAATTATTGCTTGGTGTCAACTGTCCTAACACAAAACATGTATGTTTATCTTCTTAAAGAAGAGGAGTGATTCCATGACAATCTTAGTGATGAATTATATGGTTATGAATATGAAATAGGTTTTCTGAATTAATGGATCTTTGCTTTCAGGAAATTATCTTATGTTGGTGACTAAGACTGAAAACAAAAAGGAGATTATATTGAGGCAGTAAATGTAGCATCAGCAAGTGTTAGATTGCTACAGGACTCAAATTCATTAGTCTTTGTTATTTCTTAAGTTCAGTTTTTGCTTTGCTTAATTGTATACACTTTTACCTTGGTTATACATAAATATATTTTACTTAATGCTCAGTTTGTAAGAAGATATAAATTATTTGTTATTTATAAGTGTATTTCTCAGCAAATAATAGAAAGTCTAACTATGGAAGCTTAATGGGAGGATTATCTTTCTAAATTAGCAAGTAGCCCAGTGATGAGTATGGATAGTCTTGGTATAAGATCCAACCAATAGTATTACCAATGTTTCTGTGATTCTCTTAGGTCTCTTGCTTCTCTTCTTCCTTCCCCTCCTCCTCCTTTTGTTTTTTGCCACTTGGTTCCAAAAGCTGCCCTAGCAATCATGAAAAGGGAAAGAAGAGGTGAAAGCCATGCTACTTGCCACCTGGATATCTGGGGGGAATGTTGCCCTTTCTTCCCCCTCAGCCCTGCTTCCCGTAGTATTAGGACTGAAACAGAATCACACATTAGAAGCAAAGGAGACCAACGACAATCATTAGCTGGGGTTCAAATATTTGCTCTCTAAAGACATGTGGTGTGAAGTTTGAATATCACATAGTTTCTGTTATACAAGAAACCCAAAATATAAATAAAGAGCAAAATGAAAGATAGGTAATAGAAAGTAGTGACATCTTTTTCACATGGGAAGAGAAAGAACAGATGGAGAGTGGGGAGACAAGGAAGGGAAAGGGAATTTTAAAAAAGAGAGCTTTGAAGAAAAAATGGAAATAGAGCTTTGCAAATGAGAAGGGGAACAAGAAGTGGAGGGCACTCAAAAAAGGATAGGCAGGGAAGGGGACAAAAAACTTAAGATGTGTTATGTACTTGCACAAACTCTCCATAATATATATAATCATTAAGTACTGCAAACATGTACTAAAAAAAAAAGAAAGAAATGTGATGTGACTTAAGCAACACCAGGATAGTTAATATCAGGTAAGCAAATGCAGTCTTATACCATATTGCAGTCTCTAGCCTAGGTTTTGTGCAAGTACCTTCTGAATTGTAGAAATGGGAAGCCAGGGAAACAGTTGATTCCAGTTTTCTAACTCCATCCATGTAAATGAACATTATATATATATATATATATATATATGCACACACACACATTTAAATGTGAGTATTGGAGAGGACAACTGTACAGAGGCCTGGATCTAGATACTACACTTGATCTTAGCCAAAAGACCGAGAAGCGATAGACATCCATGTAAATGAACATTATATATATATATATATATATATATATATGCACACACACATATTAGGTGTCATGGATAAAGAAGGAATCAAAAGAACCAACCACCTGCCCGGGCCAGCCCCCACCCTTTTCTTTAGGATATCATCTCTTTCTTTTATTGAAGCCATCAGGACAGGTGTAATTACTGGGAAATATAATGGATGTGATGTTGGACCATGTTTGACCACTGCTGGGTCCCCATAACAGGACATCAAGACAAACAAGCATGGAGCTCTTGTGCTGACTTGTGGGACCAGGCAGAGCCTCCTGGGCTATTTTCTTTGCACCACCTGTGTGAGCCCAGCCACCTCCCCATTCTGTCAAAAACTGGAAATTTTTTTCCTATTGCCTTATCAATTTCCAATACTCAGAAATGAGGACCTTATTGACTTAACTATTATCTAGATTAACTAATCAAGGCCCTTAATTCTGGGAACTTAGGCTTTCTAGAGGCACCATTTATTGCCTCAGTACAAGGCAGCTTCTTTCTTATACTAGTGTTACAGTTGAGAAGCAAAGTTGAAGTTTTCTTCCCTTAACTTAGTCATTTTTCAAGGTGCAATAGGCATAAGCGGGACTTGAAGATACTCTTTATACAATGGAGATAGTTTTTAATAATATTTATTAAAGGATAGAAGTTATTTTTGCGTATCTTGAAACTTATTTCTGACTTTTTCTTTCATTCTTTTCTTTAACATGAAAATACATTTTTTTAAAAAAGGAAGGACACTTCTGTAGGCTTCCTATTAAAAGGCATCTAGGCTGAGTGGAAGATTTCCTTTTATTATTACTTTTTTCTACTGGCAAAGCCAGGAGTCAGAGCCATGGAATCAGAGGATTTGAGTTTCTTTATAGTTTCAGCAGAGAAAATCAGGGAGCAGACAGAAATAGGTCATACTGTGCTAAAAGACTAGGACAATGAGGAGTTTCTTGGAGGACTCACACTCTGACAGATTCTTATTTTGGAGTAGAGTATTTCAGAAAATTCAGAAGCCAAGAATTATAATGTAGCACAGCATATAAAACATTTTAAAAGCACTTAGTTGCCTGCATATTTTTTCTAGTAAAAATAAGTTCATTTGACAGTTTTCTTTAATCACTTGTCAAGAAAAGATGAGTAGATTTTTGTAACATTTTCAGAGGGTGAGTTAAACATGTCTCTCTTTTTCTTGTAGCCCTTGAATGATTTTCAGATGCTGCTGTCTCTCCATGTGTTTAGAAAGGGTATCGTCTCTAATCCATTCAGTAGTTGAGAGCAGTGAGTCTCAGCACTGAAGCTACCAATAACTAGCCGTGATGCAGTAAAAGTCACTTAAACTCACCAGTGAAACAAGGGGCTATTGGACTTCTTTAGTTTCTGAAATCAGTGTGTTGTTCTCTTGTGGGAGTGTGTGGTTTCTAGTAATTCGTGGATTACAGCTATGAGCCTAAAGAGTTATTAAAGATTGGGGACAAAAGAGGTAGAAGCATGTATCCCTATGCCTACATTTCTCTTTGTCTTTCTCACAAGAGAACAGGGTAGAACACATGGAAGCTGCGATTTTCATTCTCCAGACCAGCTCTGAGTGTTGCTTGGGCCCCAGTTCCTGTCTTGTCCTTGCTCCATTTGGAATTTGGAATTTGGCATGTTGTTCTCTCTTACTTTCTTCTCAGTTCTGTCTAGTCATTCTCAGTGCTACTGACTCCCATCCCTGACCCAGAATTGCCCTGCTGCTTTAAAATGCCACTCCCTACCTCCTGCCAATTCTCTACTGAACAAAAACAAGTTTAAGGCAGTTGGTAAATTATTTGATTAATATAAAGGACTTCACGGCAACAAATGATGCTAGACTCAACAGGGTTGTTTACATTTTAACCATTGTGTTCCTCTGAAGAGGATCTCTTAATGGAATAGGTGGAGACAAAAATGCCAGCCTATATAATGCTTTTATGCTATGCCAAATGCTTTCACATTAATCATGACATTCCCCAAATCCTCATACAAGGCAAATGAACTAAGCAGTTATAACCTCTAGATATATTATTTTGCTTCATTCATAACTGAGACAAAGAGATTGAACAGAAATTATTCAAGGTCATACGTCTAAAAAGTAACAGAGCAAGAACTTGTGCCCATGTCTTCTTATCCAGTGCTCAGAATTCTAAAGAGCCCCTCTAAACATTTTCTAACACCCTTTTGGCTTTCCTTATCTTTTAAAGTGGATACAGTAGTAGAAAAATGGAGATCTTTTACACCTTGCGTTCAGCAGTTATCCCCTTGCTGACTGAAGTGGGGTAAAGTCATAGGGAGGAGAATACAGTGGGGGCAAAGTACAGGACCATCATCTGCTTTAAAAGACTGTGTCAGAATTAGTAGATTGCTCAAACCCTTTAAATAATAAAGAAGAATATACTGTAAAATGACATATAAAATCTCTGTTCTGCTTCATTCTGATCCCTGTTCTTTTGGGTTATTATTGCACATGAAATCTTCCAGACCCTTTTTTATATCAATGTAGACATATGCACAGATATTTTGTGAAAGAAAGAAAGAGAGAGAGAGAGAGAGAGAGAGAGAGAGAGGAAGGAAGGAAGGAAGGAAGGAGAGAGAAAGGAAGGAAGGAAAGAAAGAAAGAGA